>JABUQX010084865.1:22500-47444 GCA_015478945.1 Trachelipus rathkii | reverse complement strand
CAAGTCTAAACGTGCCGCAAGTCGCACCACTAACACGGTGAAGATCGGCGGCAGTTAACGCAGATACGGTCCGGGAAAAATCGTGGCAGCTCAGTCACGTATCCTAAAGGTATTTTTCTGCGCGACTCTAACGTGCACTTCTTTGGCGAAAATTGAAATAGTTAATATGCATATGATAGTTTTCAATAAATACTTTTCCTCGAGCGGTCATTTTTATTAATTTCGAGTCAATCAATTGAAGTGCTAACTTTTTTATTCTAAATTATTAATTATTTAATCAAATTAAGAAGTATATTTTTGATATATATAATATATATATAGGTATTATATATATATATTATATTATATATATATAGTAATTATAATATAATATATATAATTATATATATATATATTATATATATATAATAAATATTATATAATATATATATATATATATATCATATATATATATATATATATAAGGTCAGACTTTACAAAAGATACCTATGGCTATGAGTAACTAAAGAACTAGAAATGGCCTACAAGCTATAAACAAATGACTATTTTTGTAGATCAGCGAAACATTTTACTGCAGAATATGTTAAAACAGTTAAGAATAAGGCTTAATAACAGATTTTCATATGTTTTAGTAATGTAAGATTGTACTGTAACTAGGTGTCATCGATTAAGATCAAAATTAAGCCGTGTCTGCTATGCGCGAAAGTTGATCAATATAATTGTTTTGTCCACGTTAAAAGTTATTTAGTAATATTGATCAGTTCTTAAAAAATCAAAGATGTACATAATTATTACGCCACGTTTTAGGGAGCAGTAGATTAGAAATCTATTAAGCCAAAAGCGACTATTGCAGGTAAACAATTTTAGTGGTCTGAACGTGAACATTCTATCTATATGTACCCGTGATGGTATACTAGGAATGAAAAAAAATATCTTTGTATAACAGAATGAAAATGACTGTTTTTGTGTAAGACTTAGCATCTCCCTATTTAAATCTTTTAAGTCGCTCGTTAAAAAACGATATTTTTTTGTGGTAGGATATATATATATATATTATATATATATTATTATATAATATATAATATACTATATATATATATTATATACTAATATATTATAATCTAATATATATATATATATATGATATATATATATATATATATAATTAAAGCTATATATATATAATGATATATATATATATATATATTAATATATATATAACTTATATATATATATATATATTATATATATAATATATTATATTTATATACTATATATATATATATATATATATATATATAATAATAATAATCCTATCCACAATATATATATATATTATTTATATATTATTATTATTTTATTATTATTATTATTATTATGTATATATATATTATTAGTATTAAGTATTATTATTATTCTAGTATTAGTATTAGTATTAGTATTACTGTTATTAGTATTTGATAGTAGTGATTAGTATTAGTATTAGTATTAGTTTACGGTATTAAGTATTAGTATATAGTATTAGTGTTAGCATTATAATTATTATTAATTATTATTATTATATTATTATTATTATTAATGATATATTATTATTATTAATAATTTTATTATTATTATTATTATTAATTAATTATTATTATTATTATTATTATTATTAATTATTATTATTATTATTAGTAATTATTAAATTAATTATATTATTTTATATTATTAATTATTTTATTATTATTAATAATTATTATTATTCTTATGTATATTATTATTATTCTTATTATTGATTCTTATTTATTATTATTTTTATTATTAATTATTAATAATAATTATTATTATTTATTATTATTATTATATATTATTATTATTATTATTTTATTATTATTAATTAATATTATTATTTATCTTTATTATTATTAATTATTATTATTATTATTATATATTATTATTATAAATTATTAATTTAAAAATGATTTATTATGTTTATAAACATTTTGAATTAATTAAAGTAAGTAGATTAATTTGATTAAAGTAATTTACTAAGTTTAAATTATTTTTAACTTAGATTAATTTATTATCCTTATCTATATTATTATTATTATTATTATATATTATTATTATTATTACTTATTATTAATTTATTTAATTATTATTATTTACTTTTTCTTTACGTCTAAGCATCGTTTTCACATCAATTTGGCTGTATAGGTCTCCATTGTATGCACTATAACAGGATATGGTAAACATTGTTTATTGTTAATTGTTGTTGTTGTTATGTTGTTGTTGTTTAGCGAGAATATATGCACTTTTGAACTGACTAAGGTTCGTTCGTAAGTTATACTGTCTTGTTTACATTTCTTCTGAATTGATGAAAGAGAAGAACACTCATACATTTGAGGATTGTTTATCACACTCGAGTTATCATCAAGTAGACATTTTTCGTCTTGTGTTGGAAGGCGATGACATCATAACCGCTAGCCTGCTACGCTTGTTGTTGATAATTTTTACGATGGGGACCTTCGTTATTACCCAATCGATGGTGTGCATTTAATATTTATTCGTAATCTGAATGGTCCCTGTACATTGCTTGTATCCAAGCCGGGGTGCAAATAATACGCTTATTCATTTCGCGATTGAAAGATTCATAAACAGATTATTGATAATGACAGGAGCATAGGTAAAGGATAAGTGTGTGTCATCTGATGTAATCGACTGATAGTGAAATAAAATCCTAAAAGCTGGTAATAGGAAAAACCAGTGGGGGGGGGTGGAAGAGGTTCTAAATCAAAAATATGTTGTTTTCTCGTAGCGGCGTGCAATCATTAAAAGCCTTATGTACGCCTTCATTGAAAGCGTCTCTCGGATAAATGCAGCATTCTGGCGTTACATGATATAGGGTTCACAGTTCAAACATCTGAAAATACTACAAGCTTTGATTAAAAAAAAAAAATCAATACGAAATTAACATCGCATTGCATAACGATGTGAATATACTATGAGACGACTTGATTCAGGTTACAGTAGGATGAAAACTTTACAATGTTTGCATTTATACCGTTAGGTATTAATGATAGTTAGGGTAAGGTTATGGTAAATTGTTGCTAAATATTGACTATGTTGATGTAAAAAATGCCTATGTTGCTATGATAAATTTTTGTTAAATATTACCAAATTAATGTAAATGTAAAATTAACATTGATAGGTTAGCCAGATATTTTCGACAAAGTGTGAAATATTTTAGGTTTTTTATTTGTATAATGTTAGTTCTATATACATGTTGTTAATATGGAAACTTTTCAATGTTAGCAGTTTATTCGTACTTAAGGTGTGTTAGGTTGTTGTTGTACATTATATTCTTCGTTCAGGTGATCTATGTTAGCTTACTTAATGTGAAAACCTTTGTTACGATTAGCATTATTAGTTGATCAAGTGAATAAAGACTTGTTTTTTATGTTGTGTTATGCAAAATTGATAACTCGAAATGTGACTTGAAAGCATATGTAATAGATGCAATCAGATCATGGTGAGGTGGGTGGAGGGGGAGGAAGGACGTGGGAGGTGTTTTGATATCTACAGATTTACTACAGCTTAGGGTATGTATGAAAATGCAGATCTTGGATCGTTATAAACATAAAAAGAATAAAAGTTCTTGTGTTATATTTATCAAAATATGAACTTAGAATGCAGACACGTTTAGTGTATTATAACATCTAATAGATCAATAGATCAAAAATAGTTTCACATAGATCTACGGTGGGGTAGGAGGTAGGTTGGGTGGGTTTGAATTAACTTGATTTACTGTATTTACTAGCTATTAGGGTGTGTAAAAATGCAAATTTTTACGGTAGTTACATTAAGGATGAAAAGTATTTGTGTCAAGCTTTAGAAACAGGTCGTATAATGCATAATAAAAAAAAAGGGAGCAACTTGATGCATAAATGAAAGGGTCCTGGTTGGGCATGAAAGGGAGGTATGGGTGTTTTGATTTTACCTATTTACTAGCTTTAATTGCCGTGTAAAAATGGAGAACTTGATACTTGCATAAACATGAAAGGGAAGTAAAAGTTTTCCAGAAAGGGAGGTCCTGGATAGTACGAAATATATGATCTGAATCGTATAAAAGAGTATAAAAGAGAGAACCTGTTGTGTATGAAAGGGAGGAACTGGGATATGATTTTGAAGGAGTCGATTTACTGATTTTACATAGAACCATTCGAACTGCAGTCAGCAGCTGAGTCGAGCGTGTATACCAACTTCATAGAACAGGAAGAAATACGCAAGGTGTTTTATGTTATTTTTGTTCGCGTATATATATATATATATATTATAATATATATATATTTATATATATTACTATACTATATATATATATATATATATACTATATAATATAATATACTATATATATATATATATATACTATATATATATATATATAGCATATATATATATATTAATATAATATTATTATATAATATATATATATATATAATATATTTATATAATTATTATATAATTATAATTAATATATACAGTAATCTATATATATATATATATTAATATATATATATATATATATATATATAGTATCACTATATATAATAATAATATATAATATATACCTATATATATATATATATATAAACTTATATATATATATATCACTACTATATTTATTTATATACAGTATAATATAATATTAATACTACTATATTTATATATATAATACTAATAATATATATAATATATATTTTATATATATATTATATATATATATATCAGAAGAATTTTGTTCTAACATTGAGGCAAAGGTTCTTGTAGCGCGTAAAACGGGGGATGGTAAAAAAAGAATAGATGAGGGATCTCAAGTAGAGGATGAAAGCCTATTAGGATGGAGGATAGGAGATAGCAACCATATAAATACTCATACCAAGCATCTAAGATAATAAGGCTTAAATATTCAAATAACACGAGCTATTGACAACTCCAGCTGAATGCGCTAGAGTTCATACTAACGCAAATTCAAGGCGAAACAGGATTTATATGCTCATTAATAGGTCATTATAAATTGCCAAATGTCACAAAAGATAAAATTAGACATAACGTAAATTTAGGGACCAGATACCAAAGATTACTATAAGCCGAACATTCATTAAGAAGCAAATACTGATTTATGACGCACTAGCAGTTGGGGGTAGGCGGGGGGATGGTGGTGGTAGGGAGGGGGGGGGGGGTGGGGGGGAGTGGAGGGGGGGAGAGTGGGGAGGGTCCAGTGGGGGGGGGGGAGGGGCGGGGGGGAGAGGGGGGGGAGGTGGGGGCGCGGGTGGCGCAGCGGCGGACGGGGGGGGGGGGGGAGACTGGGGGGGGGGGGAGGGGAGAGTGCGCTTATCAGTGCATACTGAAAGACATATTACTACGTGCCTGGAAACGCTTTCGCCTGCAGCAACGCGAAAAGGGTTAGGGTGTGTAAAATGTAAGTATTTTCTCGTTAATACACAATAAAAAGAATAAATGTTTTGTATTATGTTATACAATATGACTTGAATTAATAGATTAATAGATCATAGATCTAATAGATACAATAGATCTAAACCCACCAGTATCAAATAGTATGCACATGGTAGGGTAAGGAGTGGGAGGTAGGGTAGGGTGGTTGAATTTACGATTTCGCTAAGCTATTAGGGGTAAATATGTAAAAAAGAAAAATTTTATGTATAATTTAAATCCAACGTCATTGAATTTTTTGTTAAAATTCAAAACTTTTTAAACAAAATAAAACAAAAAATGGTTTAAAACTTGAAAATATAAATAAGTTTTTAAAAAAACAAATAGTAAATTAATAAGATAATTTAATATTTGATAAATAATAAGACCTTGACTCAACTAGCAAGCACCGTGCTCTTCTCCTGTCCATATTTTATGGCCTTGCTCTTCTCTGTGTCTTACAATATTATCATCCTTAATGTCAATTTTTCCCTAAAAGATTTTGGAGCTCAGGCATGCACACCTATAATTAAAGCGTATGCAAACAACGTAATATCGTGTGTGCCGAAGTTTACCTATAAGAAAGGTATATACGCGAGTTTCGCATCCTTCTATGTACATTTCAGCAATGATATTGGGTACAGCAGCTCCATGCCTATCAATGGCGTAGGCGTCATGTTAAATTTTCGGCTTGGCACAGAGATAACGCCTTATAAGAAGGATGTATATCAGATGTTCATCCTATCTATTATCAAACTTTTAAAATATTGGGGCACAGAGCTCATCCCTCAAATGACGTAGCGTGACTTTACTTCGGCTGTACGCAAGGATAAGCATATAAAAATGGTGTATACCTAAGTTGCATGATTCTTCGTCAACTATTCAATGTTTTCGGTGCAGGCACACACACCACTGCCCGTGGGTGGCAAAGCCATTTATACTTCGCTGACACGATGGATACCTTATATGAGGGTGAAATGCAAGTTTATAGCCTCTTAGTCAATATCCAAGGTTAGGGGGCATCAGCACCACCCGGGTGGTTCATCGGCCACTGTACGTCTAGTCTAACGAAGAGGTCCGTATCCCCTAAACGGGGTGTCAATTTGAGAGAAGATACCTGTCTGACTACTCTATCCGCTGTTTGGTTCGGTCAGGTGCGGTGGCGGTGCGGTGCGGTGCGGTGGGTGCGGTGCGGTGCGGTGCGGTAGCGTGCGTGCCGGTGCGGTGAGTGGTGCGGTGCGGTGCGGTAACCACTGCTGGGAACGTGTCTAACGCTTTTGTAACAACTAAATTATAACTAATACATAATCTAAACAAATAATAATAATTAAAATAAATCATATAAATAAATAAGCATTAGGCAATGAATACCTAAGTAATATATCAGTATGCGCTACGTCCTTATATATATTTATATTATTTATTTATATATTTTATGTATTTTTTATTTTTAACGACTCGCAGGCAAACTACCCGGGTTAGACTATGATATACGCAGGAAAAAGTGAAAGTGAACAGTCATTTGGCACGCACTCGATCCTCGAAGACTACCAGCCAGTATACTCATACTTGTTACTCACTATATATATATAATATATTATAATAATATAATATATAATATATGTATATATATGTATATATTATACTAATATATATAATATATCTATTATATATATATATATATATAATATATATATATAATATATATATATTGAATACTAAGTAAAATTATTGCTACATTTGCTGTTTAAGTTTTGCAATTTAAAATCGAACGTCGCATTTTATCTTATAAATTATGCAACGAAAAATCATATGCTAAATGTCTCGTCTGCTATCTTCCTCAACGGGGCGAAGCAGCGCATCTGATTTCAAGAGTTGAGTTGAGAGAGAGAGAGAGAGTAGAGAGGAGAGAAGTAGAGAGGAACGAGAGAGAGAGTAGAGTAGAGAGAAAGAGAGAGTAGAGTAGAGTAAAAAAGCAATTCTTTTCCTATGTAAATTATTTATAATTCAAAAATATTCTTTAAAAGCGTAGAATATTACGCAATATGTGTGCAAAAATATATCGACTGCTTCTCACTAAATTTATAATTTGTGTTTATCTGATATTTACCTATGACTTTGAGCTGCTCTCATCTGCTCTCATCTGCTCATCTCTCTCTAATCTTGCTCATCGACTTCTCCTCTCATCTCATCGATCGATCTAATCTCTCTCTGTCTCTCTTGCAATTCTCTCTCTGCCTCTCTCTCTGCTCTCGTCTCTGCATCATCTGACTAAATTAATTAGGCTACTGTTTCTATCTCCATAACTGGCTAGCTGTACGGCGTCCTAAAGGACTTGCTTCGAACATCTAAACGAACTAAATTAGTGTGTCATTCGAATCGTTGCTCTTCTAGAAAATCATCTTTTCGGAGTAATCATTCTATGTTCTAGCACCACGTCAGTGGTCTCCTATCCTCTCTCAATATTCAGTTCTGGCATGCTCTCGGCTCATCAAATCATTTTTTACTCTTATCACAAATTTTGAGGCAAATAATGCAATTTACTATTGCGTACCATTGATCGTGGCTGGGATACATTCAGCACAGCTAGATAATTTACTTAGCCTTCAAATTCTATACTCCTTATGTGTAAACTTCCCTACATCTGGATAACTGCTTATCACCCTACTCTATCTCTGTTTCTGTTTTGTCCTTTTTCCAGCTTTCCTGCAGGAAAGTCGCCGTGCATTTGACACTTTGGCGAGGTACCTGGCGCCATATTTGCTGTGCACTATTTTCTTATAATTTTCTTGAAATTTATTGCTAAGCTTCAATAGAGTGGCTCGGCGTACGTAAGTGTGCGCGTGCAGCATCCTATAACGTCATTTTATGGTTTGTAAGAAATACATGCGCATTCTATTACTCCCTTCAAATTAAGCTCATTAACTTCTGTTAGCTATGCTATGTTCTCTAGTTATCTATTCGTTAACGGGATACTTGCTTATCAGGAAATATCACCGTCTAATAAATGAGCCTTAGATCCTTACATCTCAATGAGATCGTTCAAATCTTTTCTCCTTTTAACAGGTTTTGAAAGGTGAAGTGAAAGGATGTAGAGAAAATAATCGAATAGAAGACGCGTTGCAGACTTAGTGTAGGTTAGAGTATTAGTCAGAGAACTTAAGCATGAGGAAAAAGGACAGAAAAGAGTGTCTCATCTCAACCTTAGTGAATTCAAGCGTTTAAAAGTTCAAACCTCACTCACATTACGACACTTTCTTCTGCGGTTTTGACATCTTTGCGGCTTTAACATGTGGAAGATATAACATTCTTTGACGATGCTATAACATAGAAAATTCAAAAAAATTGCGAAATATGCTCAGTGTTGCACCAGAAGTGGCTTAAAGAACTGCTATGTTTTACTTCATCATTTTATGCACTAAACTATCACATCAAAGACTGTATAATACTTTTCAATTTTATTCGCATAAGGAATCTTTAACTCAAGTCTATGAACCGTATTATATAAATATATATATATATACTTATATAATATAATATATATATATATTATATATCTATTTATATATATATATATATATATATATATAATATATATATAGTATTGAATGCTCAGATCTGTTGTTCCAATTCAAATAAACGATATGAATTGTTCTTTAATATCTACTTTCCTTGACTGCCTATCTTTACGTGAGAAATTTACTGACTCATACTCTTTTTATACTGAATAACTGTCTCAAAACGAATAAATGTCTGGAAAATGTCACAACGAAATGCTTTCCATTATATCTTTGCTAGGCTCAACGCGCTAGTAACGATACGGGAACTACGCTTATGGCCTGAACATGTAGATGCACTGTACAATCATCCTAATATTTTATCTTAAAGGACAAAAAATGATTCGGTTGCTAAGTTTTGGCCTAATCACGACATGAAATAAACGTTAGTAGCCAATGGTAGGTGCCAATATTATATCACCAAGGTAAGGACCAGACGACACCCTGTCAGGCATGCATTTGTTGTATAGCAAAGCTTAGACTAGAGTTATTGCTTTAATTTATATATAACACCACATAACCGAAGAATTACGGACGAGATTTTCAATAGATATTAAGACTAGCTTAATAAAAGCAAAAAAAAAAAAAAAAAAAAAAAAAAAAAAAAAAAAAAAAAAAAAAAAAAAAAAAAAAACCCCTAAAAACCGTATACGCTCTTGTTTTTGGGGGGAGGAGGGGTTTACAACACAGATTTAGCTTTTTGCAATAAAATAATTAGATGATAAATTTATTTACATTAATTTAAAACAAAAAATAATAATAAAAGAATTAAAGCCCTACCGTCCATAACAAGTGTGCATCGCAATCCAAAATGGAATAAGGTCACTCAATTTTTATAAATAATAATAATAATTATAATAATAATTAATAAATAATAATTATAATAATATAATAATTTTAATCAAATTATTATATTATTCACTATACTATATATATACTTTATATATAATATATATATTATTAATTTTTATTATTAATTAATTAATTATTTATATAATTAAATTAATTATATATTTATAATTATATTAAATATAAATTAATTAATTTATATATATATTATATTAATTTATTATAATTATAATTTAATTACATATAAATGAATAATATTATTAATAATAATAATATAATTATTATATTATTATATTATAAAAACAAAATTTAATAAAAAATATTAATCTATGTAAATTGAGCAATTAATCACAATCACTAGTTAAATACATATTACTATAATAGTAATATATATTTAGTGAGCATTAGGTAATCAAAGACTTTAGAGTAGCTTCTTTCTGGATAATAATGTTGATGTAATAATTAACATTATACTTTATGTGACTCATATATATTTAAGATAATGTCCTTATTTATGTGTTCGCATGGGCCTAGATTTAATAAAGCTTATATAATTTATGTCATTCAATTATTATCTCACTGTTATATGATCAGCAATCGAGTAATCAATGTTTATTTTAATTTATATTTATTATATTATTATAATATCATGTGAATAACATGCTAGATTATTATCTGGATATAAGAATTCTTATATATACCTCGGATAATATTATAGTGAATTGATTTTCTTACTTATGTTGAGATGAGTAGAGGAGATAGTATCTATTTTATCCCAGTATATGCACCGCGTGTATCTCGTATGTTATATTAAGTGGCAGGTCGAGAACTATCTCATTTTTAACTACTATGTTTCTCTCAGCGTGATATTTAAGCTGTTCTATTTAGTCACTATTTCTAGTGAGTGTTTCATTCCTGAGAGCCGCTTATATCTAGTGATTTTAGGAGCACTCACACAAATAATTAGTGTATGGCACACATTCATATTTTGATATACATATATATAACCGCACCAGCATCTCATTATGTGATAATATCCATACTCGTTTTCGTGCGTGAATAAAGGAACTCAGCTCAGCATATTGAGTGTATTTTCTATATATCATTGTGTTATATCTTCACTTCAGATTAGATCATAGTGATTCACCGTCTAATGGTATATTGATTGAGAGTTTAAAATTTGAGCTCTATGCATAACAATAAGACATAATAATAGCGATAGAGTGGAAATATCTATAATGATACCTTTTTCTACAGGCTATAGCTCATTTTTATATAAACACGAAAACCCATGGATTTGTGAATTTTTCACTTGTGCTACCCATTTCAACCCATGTTTATTGTACTATATTAAAGTCAGAGTAATTTATCGATACTAGAGTGTGAGAGAGTTTAAGTGTGAGTGATACTAAATAAGTTTTTTCTCCATCACATATCTGAAGATGTGGCTTACAGAATCCTTAAACTGCAAGCTCCGCTTTAAACTGGTCCATAAAAACAGTTTTATTAAGCCAGAGCGAAGAAACCAACGACAACAGCAACTTCTCTAGCATTTTATAAACATCAAAACATAATCAGTTTGGAAGTTATAATATGGGATAGAAATAATGAAACAGCCGTATTTGAACCTACATCATATGGATTCTACATTACGCAGCTGAAATATATGTCAGAGGTTCGTAGGAGAGTGTTAATGCAGATGAAGAAAACATATGTGTTATCTAATTACGTGACCGTAATTCATTACTTGTTATACCAAGAATACTACGCATTTAAGAAAATCCTGGTCGATGATCCTCCGATCATCATCGATCGCTTCCTAAGTTCTATAGACGTACAGAAATTCATCTATCTACTTAGAAAACAAAGGCAAGAAAGTATTTATGCAGGTGATCCAGAATGTAAATATACTATGATATCTGAGATGGAACTTTTTACATATGTGCTTTCGGAGGGTATCGACGAGATACGAAACTATATAATCGATAATGATATAAATGATTGGCATATTTGTAAAGATTTAGAGAGTTTTAATATGAAATAGTCATAAACATCATATGAAAAATGTATGTGGCAGTGTTATATTTAATGTTATATTTATGTTATATTTAATGTTAACCTTATATATACTATAATATATATATATTATATATATATATATTATATATATATATAATATATATATATATAAATATTAATAAAAATAAAATAAAATAAATTGCCTATTGGATATATTACCTTTGGAAATACCATATTTAATAAAATAAAAAATTCAAAAATATGTATTATATAGTATATATATATATATATAATATATATATCTATATATATTTATTATATATATATATATATATTTATATATATATTCTATTTATATTATATATATATATATATATATATATATATAATATATATATAAATATTTTTTTATTATATATATATATAATTTATATATATATATATTATATATATATATATATATATATATATATATATATATAATATATAACATCATGTAATATATTTAAAATCTTGTAGATATAGTTTATGTTTAAACATTTGTAAGTTAATGATTAATAAATTTCTATTATATAGTAAAGTTTTTATTATCCTTATTTTTACTTTCCTAAATAAATATTTACATGTGGCTCAGGATATGAAAAAACATGTTTTTCATACCTTAAAACCAAAAGCGATAAAATAATTCTCGACCAATCAAATGAGGTCCTATAGAGATAAGGATTACTCCGTCCACTCACAAGAAAGGTAAACATTTCCTTCTTACCTGATCAAAGGATCTTACCGATCCTGCATGTTTCAGTTTGAAATATATTTTATAAAATAATAACATTGATTCTCGATTCTTGTCTATACTGGAATTACCTTTTGGAACCTGCTATTAGGCTTAATCAGCCCGGACACAAAAAGGCTTATCTAAATTATAGGCCTAAAAGTAGTTATTTCAACACATTTTCCAGAAAGAGCTCACGTTCGTACCTGCAAGGATTGTACGTTGTTGTTGTTTCGTGTTGAATTTGTCAATGTACCTGATAATAATAATCAAATTAAATTAAAAAATATAATTAAAAAAAAATAAATAAAATTATAATTAAATAAAATTTAAATTCATTATATTAATTTAAATGAAAAATTAATAATAATGAATTAAAAATAAATAATTAAAAATAATAATCTTATCGATAATGATAATATACTAAAATAATAATAATAATAATAATAATAAAATCCGAATTAAATTTAAAACTTTGAAATATTTTTAGTTAACATTGAATGAATAATATAATGTAAGGGAATAATTGTTATTTTTAAATAAAAACAAGATGATTTTTTTAAAATACATGTTATTTAAAAGAGAAGAACCTTATTTTGCTATTTTTTTAAACTTATTACATGGCTTAAAGATGATGAATAAAAAGCAAGTAAGTAAATAGAACAAAAAACGTGTTATAGCCTTGGTGTAAGAGGCTGCTAGACCGTGCCATACTGATGTACTGAACTATTGATGAAGTTTCTACAAGATAAAGTATTTTAAAATTTCAAATAAAAATTTTAGTAAATATTTTAAAACTTGATAGTTATAAAATTATAAACAAAAATATTAACAGTTAATAATAAATTCTTTGTTCAAAGATAATGAAATTTAGTATAGAAGTTTTAAGAATTTAAAAAATGTTAGTTTATTAATCTGAATTGAGTAATTAAATGTACGTGTTAATTAAAAATAAAATGTTTTAATAAATTATATGTTATGTTCATACAAAAGAACTTATTTGATATGTTTAAACAGTGTATATTTTAAAGAACAGGTTGTGTATGTGTGTGTGTGTGTGCGTGCGTGCGTGCGTGCGTGTGTGTGTGTGTGTTGTGTGTTTTTTCGTCTTGGAATGTACATAGATGATAATAATAGCCATGAAGTAAAATGACTGGAGGTATAATAATGATGATAATAATAATAAAATAATAATAATAATAATAATAATAATAATAATAATAATATAATATAATAATAAATAATAATAATAATAATATAATATAAAATATAATATATATAAATAATAGTAATAAAAACTGTAAAAACAGTAATAATAATAATAATAATAATAATAATAATAAATAATAATAATAATAATAATAATAATAATAATAATAATAATAATAATAATAATAATAATAATAATAATAATAATAATAATAATAATAATAATAATAATAATAATGTGTTTGTGTGTATGGGTGTGTGGGTATGTGTGATTGTGCGTGTGTGTAGGTGTGAGTGTAAGTGTAAGTGTCTATCTGAGAGTGTAAGCGTCTATGAGTAAGTGTCTATGGGTGAGTGTGGATGAAAATAAAATGAACTCAAGTTAGGACAGGCACATACAGGAGCTCAAGTTGGGACTGTAAATGATTAATTAAAAAACATAAAATGTTTTTAATAAATAGTCTCATTATATATTAAAAT
Organism: Trachelipus rathkii; assembly: GCA_015478945.1. NCBI lineage: Eukaryota > Metazoa > Arthropoda > Malacostraca > Isopoda > Trachelipodidae > Trachelipus > Trachelipus rathkii. The sequence goes on along the minus strand of JABUQX010084865.1, from coordinate 33,083 downwards.
ATGATGTAAAGCAGTAAAGCAGCAAAGCAGCAAAGCAGTCAAGCTGTAAAACAAAGGTCTACTAATCCCTTTGTTGCTAGCAAATGCACTATTGATTTACTGTTTTACTGTTTTAAGGTCTGTAAAGTATATGTTTTTAATAAAATTTCGTACAATTTTAGTAAAATAAAATGATTATATAACAGGCACTCTGGGTTTTTCTTCTGACATTACAATTTATAAATTTTAGTAAAATAAAATGATTATATAACAGGCACTCTGGGTTTTTCTTCTGACATTACAATTTATAAATAAAAAAGTATTAAAACAAAAATAAAAAATATAAAAGAAAACATAATGTTAATAAATATTTGAAGTTTAAGTGCATGTGTTTGCTTGTGTGTGTGTGTGTGTGTGTGTGTGTGTGTGTGTGTGTGTGGTGTGTGTATGTGTGTGTGTGTGTGTTGTGTTGCGTGTGTGTGTGTGTATGGGTGTGTGTAAGTGTGCGTGTGTGTGTGTGTGTTAAATAATAATAATAGGCATGAAGTAAATGACACTAAGTATAAAAATAATAATAATAAATAATAAATAATAATAATAAAAATAATAATAATAATAATAATAATAATAATAATAATAATAATAATATAATAATAATAATAATAATAATAATAATATAATAATAATAATAATAATAATAATAATTTAAAATAAAATAATATAAAATAAAAATAATAATAAAATATAAAATAAAAATAAAAATAAAAATAATAATAATTAAATAATAATAATAACATAATAATTAATAGAATAATTAAAAAAAATATTAAATAAATAATAATAATAATAATAAAATAATAATAAAATAATAATAATATAAATATAAAAATATAAAAATAATAATAATAAAAAATAATATAACATAATAATAATAATTAAAATAATAATAATAATAAAAATAATAATGAAAATAAAAATAAATAAAAATAATAAAAATAATAATAATAAAAATAATAATAATAAAAATAATAATAATAAAAATAAAAGTAAAAATAATAATAAAAATATGTAGTAAAGCAGTAAAGCAGTAAAGCAGTAAAGCAGTAAAACTAATCCCCTCTAATCCCTTTGTTGCAAAGCAACACCGCTATTGATTTACTGTTTTACTGCTTTAAGGTCTGTAAAGTATATGTTTTTAATAAAATTTCATACAATTGTAGTAAAATAAAATGTTTATATAAGAGACACTGTGTTTTTCTTCTTACATACAATTTTTAAAAATTTATAAATTAGAAAGTATTAAAACAAAAATAAAAAATATAAAAGAAAGAAATAATGTTAATAAATATATGATTTAAAGCAGTAAAGCAATAAAGCAGTAAATCAGTAAAGCAGTAAAACAAGCCTTACTATTCTCTGTTGCTAGGGCAATTGAGCTATGATTTACTGTTTTACTGCTTTAAGGTCTGTAAAGTATATGTTTTTTAATAAAAAATGTTTAAGTATGAAGTAAAATGAATGACTCATAGTATATGGAAAAGAATTCTTAGAATAGTTTTAACATTGATTCACAGACTATGAAATATGTGTTAAATAATAATAATAATAATAATAATAATAATAGGTCTGTAATGAGTTACAGTTTTAGGATCGTAAAAATGTTTTTAATAAAAATGTTTAAATATGAAATAAAAATGAATAACTCATAGTATATTTGAAATGAAATTCTTTGAATAGTTTACATTGATATCATATTTATCGATCGCGCGCTGTATATTGCGACTGCGGGCGCACGCGGCGGCGTTACGCGGAATATTGCGCCTGCGGGGCACGCGGCGGGCGGGAATGCGGCGGGCGGGGACGCGGCGGGCGGGTTGTGAGGTCTTTAACGCGGAGGGCGCATGTTGCACCCTGGTGGTCAGCTTATGACCTAGGGGAAGCCATCAATATTAGCGATGTTTCTATGATGTAGGGTAGGGTAGGCTAGAAAAGCTATAAAATGCTAACTCATAGTAGGAGACATCCTAGCAATAATATACACCCATCGATTCCTCATACCTTAATACCTAGGGTAGGCACCAATATTAGGGATGTTCTATGATATCACTTGCCGACAGGGTATGGCTGAAAAAGCTAACTCCATACTAGAAAGCTATGGCAACTATTGTAAATACACCAATCGTATTCCTCATAACCCTTAATAACCTAGGGTAGACACCCTATTAGGGCTATTCTAGGCTCATTGGAAAAGGCTTGAAAAAAGTGGCACTCAGTTGGCACTATGTGGCACTCACTTGGCACTATGTGGCACTCACTTGGCACCCATTGGCACTCACTTGGCACTCAGTGGCACTCATTGGCACTCACCTGGCACTCACCTGGCACTCATCTAATCTCTTAGCGCACTCTACACCTTCGTCGACACTCGTTTACTTTGCTTGGAACCATCAACAGTTGAAAGCATCATAAATCAGTCATCAAAGTGAACCATCAAAGTTGAACTGACAAAGTGACGTCATCAAAGATGAGTCATCAATAATGTTGAGCCTTCAAAGTTGAGCCATCAAAGTTGAGCCATCAAAGTTGAACCAACAAAGTTTAGCCATCAAAGCTGAGCCATCAAAGCTGAGTCAACAAAGCTGACGCATCAAAGTTGTGGCATCAAAGTTGAGGCATCAAAGTTAAGGCATTAAAGCTGAGGCATCAAAGCTGAGGCATCAAAGCAGAGACATTAAGATATCGAGTGTGTGTGTGTGTGTGTGTGTGTGTGTGTGTGTGTGTGTAGGTATATGGGGGAGTTAGGGTGTGTGTGGTGTATGTATCTAGGGTGGATGTATGTATCTATGGCGGGGTTGGTGAGGGTGGGTGGGTGTGTGTGAATATAGGGTGGGTGTATGAGTCTAGATATGTGTATGTTTGTGTGGGTGGGTGTGTGTGTGTGTGTGTAGGTGTATATATAGGTTTAGGTGTAGGCTAGGTGTAGGTGTAGTTGTAGCCTAGATTAGGTGTAGGTGTAGGCTAGGTGTAGGCTAGATTAGGGGTAGGTATAGGCTAGGTGTAGGTGTAGGCTAGATTAGGTGTAGGTGTAGGCTAGGTGTAGGCTAGATTAGGGGTAGGTGTAGGCTAGGTGTAGGTGTAGGCTAGGTGAAGGCTAGGTCTAGGTGTAGGATAGGTGCAGGCTAGGTGTAGGTGTACGCTAGGTGAAGGCTAGGTGTAGGTGTAGGCTAGGTGCAGGCTAGGCGTAGGCTAGGTGTAGGCTAGGTGTAGGTGAAGGCTAGGTGTAGGCTAGGTGTAGGCGTAGGCTAGGTATAGGCTAGGTATAGGCTAGGTGTAGGGTGGGTTAGGTTAGGTTAGGTTAGGTTAGGTTAGGTTAGGTGTAGGTTGGACAACGACGGTTGCTACGCAACCGTCTGGCGCACCCCTTCTTCGAAGGGATGCAAAAAATTAGGGTGGGCCAAAAAATTAGGGTGGGCCAAAAATTAGGATGGGCAGAAAATTAGGTTGGGCAAAAATTACGGTGGGCAAAAATTAGGATGGGCAAAAAAATTAGGGTTGGCAAAAATTATGGTGGGCAAAAAATTATGGTGGGCAAAAAATTAGGGTGGGATGCGAACAACGGTTGCTACGCAACCGTCTGGCGCACCCCTTCTACGAAGGGGTGCCAAAAATTAGGGTGGGGCAAAAAATTAGGGACGGCAAAAATTAGGGGGGGCCAAAAATTAGGGTATATATATATACACATTGGGGGTGCAAAATGCCCTTGTTACTATTATTATTATTATTATTATTATTATTATTATTATTATTATTATTATTATTATTATTATTATTATTATTATTTTTATTATTATTATTATTATTATTATTATTATTATTATTATTATTATTATTATTATTATTATTATTATTATTATTATTATTATTATTATTATTATTATTATTATTATTATTATTATTATTATTATTAATTATTATTATTATTATTATTATTATTATTATTATTATTCTCTTCTTCTTCTTCTTCTTCTTCTTTCTTCTTCTTCTTCTTCTTCTTCTTCTTCTTCTTCTTCTTCTTCTTCTTCTTCTTCTTCTTCTTCTTCTTTTATTTTTTTATTATTATTATTATTATTATTATTATTATTATTATTATTAATTATTATTATTAATTATTATTATTATATTATTATTATTATTATTATTAAATTATTATTATTTATTATTTATTATATTATTATTAATTATTAATTAATTATTATTATTAATTATTTTATTATTATTATTTTTATTATTTTATTATGTATTATTATGTATTTATTATTATTATTATTATTATTATTATTATTATTATTATTAATTATATTATTATTATTATTATTAAATTATTATTATTATTATAATTATTTATTATTATTATTATTATTATTATATTATTATATTATTCTATTATTTATATACTATTAATTTTAGCTGCTATTTTTGTCCCCTTAGTTTTCGTAACCTTTGGTTTCAATTTACATATAAAAAAAAATATACTACTAATTATTTGAACTTCACAAAAATAAAAAAATAAAAAAATTAGAAATTTGTAATAAAATAAAAGCTTTTTATATTATTATTATTATTATTATTATTATTATTATTATTATTATTATTATTATTATTTATTCTTATTTATTATTAATTATTATTATTATTATTTTATTATTTTATTATTATTATTGATTATTTTATTGATTTCAGTATGTGCGGCGAGCGTTACGTGTAACAACTTCTCGGCTAGCAGCGAGTAAGTTGTTACAGACGGTCAAAAGCGTCGCGCTCGATTTTATTTATATATAATATATATATATATTATATATATATTATATAATAATATATATATAATATATTATATAATATTATATATATATATATATATATATATATATATATATTATATAGTTATATTATATAATATATATATATATATAATAAATATAGATACTATATTATGTAATATATATATATATATTATATATATATATATATATGTTCCCAAAACCTTGGAATTGGACGTAGAAGGCTAAAATTTGGTGAGTGGATAGAAAAGAACGAATGAAACTGAGTTCTGAGGTTAAATTAAGGTGGCCTAACGCAAAAAAAAAAAAATCATATAGTATAGTAATCATTAGTAATTAATATATTTTATGCACTATGTAACCGGCGTCACAACGGTGAAGTGAGCAAAAGTGCACAAGCGAGAGTAGCTCGCTTTTCAGGCAAGCTTGAACGCTCGCGTTCCAGCCTCGCGTAGCTACGTTGCTTGTTATTATTAATATTATTATTATTATTATTATTATTGATTATTATTATTTTATTATTATATTATTATTATTTTATTATTATTATTTATTATTATTATTATTATTATTATTATTATTATTATTATTATTATTATTATTATTTTTATTATTATTATTATTATTATTTGTGAAAAGTAGCTTCTTAAGATAGAGCCAAAAAGAAGGAATCATGAGACGCAGAAATCCAAATACAGTTTTATTTGAACATATTGCCATAAATGAACTTCTGGTTCTGTAATTAAAACAACAACAAAAAATAATAATGTAAAAAATGCTAGATACAAAAAAATAACTAAATTATAAAACAAATATATAATACATTGAAACAAAATATATAATAGATCGTCACTAATTTCACAATAGATTTTTCAAGTGATGAAATCGAAATATTAGCAAATCATGATATAACATAAAATGGTTTTTTACCTAATCTATTGGGCTTTTAATGGCTCTATCAAATAGTAATATCATCTTTGTTTGTTAGCTTCATTTTATAAACACTTTTATCGTTATTCTCCACACATTGCAAGAGCGAAGAGAATTTTCTTAAGGCTATATCTCAATTTCACGCATGCGCGTTTGTTGCTTACTAATTTGCTGCAACGTTTTTTTGCAGGAACTTCTAATGTTAAATAAACATTAACATTCCCCGTTTTACGGAAGCTTTATTAATTTTATTTAACCCTTTCAATTATACTAAAAATTATAATAAAAAGAAATATGAAAAATTATTTTTCCTTTTACTTACACTAAAATATCAAGTCAATTTTCAATCTGCTTTCGTGGAATGCATATTTGAACATATCTTAAAAAAATACTCTAATAATACACTTTCTCTGGGTTTAGGATATATAAAGATGTTATTTTATTTTTCCTTATCTGGACTTCGACAACAAATGCTTTTGCGTGAAATCAACTACATTTTTCCTTCTTTTTTACTAAACTTAAAAACTATATTGGAGAAGCCTTTCTTTTTGTGAAATCGTACTTTTATCGTCTTCCTTGTTTCTTTATTGACTTTGGTTTCAACAAAGTGTTTTTAATACTTTCTTAACATATTAATTTTTTTTTTTTCTTGTGAAATAGATTTTGTCTTACCTTTGCTTAACAAAAAACAACGGTTTACGTTTGTTGTTCTTACTTTGTTTTTTGGCTCTTTATTTTCTTATGTTTGCAAAATTTTGAACCTAAATATCTTTTGGTGTTTTAACACCTTTTATCTTTTATTATCTTCAAACTCATTTTGCATTTTTAGGAACTTCTGAATCTTTGGAAGAAACTTCATACTTTTAGTTTTTTACTTTAGAACCCGCTTTTGTTTTTCTTGACAATGCCTTGGCAAATTTTTTAAAATTCGCTTTAGTTGTGCTAAGATTGCTCGTCATTGACAAGGTTTCACTTTTAGAAAGCTTCATTTCTATGGTTTTTTGACAAGGCTTTTGCAAATGGCTTTTAAAAAAAAATTCGCTTTAGTTATGCTCAGGGTGTCCGTCATTGACTTAGTTTTATAAGGAAGCTTTAAACATTTCCCATAGTACATAATTTTTCAACAAGTGAATGGGATTCTTTTAAAATCTGCTCTTTTGTACTTATTCTTCTCTATATTTTCTTTATTAGAATTCGTACTACTAAGTTTACTTATTGCAAATTTATTTGAAAGTATATCTATATCTTAACTATATTGGAGAAGTCTTTCTTTTTGTAAAATGTACTTTTTCTTCCTTGTTTCTTATTGAACTTTGGTTCACAAAGTGTTTTATAACTTCTTAAAATATTATTCTTTCTTTGCTTGTAAATAGATTTTGTCTTCCTTTGTTTAAAAAACAACTTAGGTTTTGTCCTACTTTGTTTTTTGTCTTTATTTTCTTTGTTTGAATTTTGAACTAAATCTATATGGTGTTTTAAACCTTTATCTTTTATATCTTCAAACTCATTTTCATTTTTAGGAACTTTGAACTTTGGAAGAGACTTCATTACTTTAGTTTTAACTTTAGAAGCTTTTGTTTCTTGACAAGATGCCTTGGCGATTAAACTTTTTTTAAAATTCGCTTTTATTTAGCAGGTAAATTAATAGTCATTGACAAAGTTTCATTTTTAGAAAGCTTCATTTCTATGGTGTTTTTTTGAATAAGGTTTTTTGCAAAATGGCTTTTAGTTAAAATTCCTTATTTTATAAGTTATGCTCATCTAAAGGGGGTGCCCGTCATTGACTTAGTTTTAGAAGCATTTAAAACATCTCCCATAGTAAACTTTTCAACAAGTGAATGCGGATTACTTTTAAAATCTGCTCTTTTGTACTTATTCTTCTCTATATTTTCTTTATTAGAATTCGTACTACTAAGTTTACTTATTGCAAATTTATTTAAAAGTATATCTATTGCCTCTGCAACTTTTATTTTAACGACAGAAGTGGTTATATTTTTCACTTTTATGTCTATTTGTTTGCTACATACAGTTGCAGGAATTTCTTCTTTTACAACTGCTTTAACTGTGAATGGCTTTGTCAATTATTCTAGTCTCTAGTTTTGCATCTTTCTCATCTTGTGTATGAGCTGCAGCAGTCTCTTAATTTCTACGTGACTGTAGATTGTATGGCAACATTATTTTTATCATTGCTCAATAATTCTCTACATTCTTTTTCATAAATGAATTGTTGTTTTTTGTTAACTAATTTTTTTATTTCCTTTATTTCTACTTCAATTCTGTCTAATACCTCTTGTACCTTTAACTTTTCATATTTATCATTTATTTCTATTGTCTTTAAATTACAATAAACCATGAAATAATAATAATAATTTTTAATCTTTTTTAATTTTTTTTCGATTTTACCTATATTATTATTATTATTTATATCGTTAAAGATATCAAATTTAATATTTTTTATACCTTTTCTTATCTTTTCGATGTATGAAGAGCTATAAATTATATTAATTATGCTATATTCCATTTTAGAATATATTTATTAAACTCACAACAAATATTACAAAGTTATGCAGCTTCAAACATGTAATATCTTACTAAATTATTTTTCGACCAAAATCATTGATGGCTTAATTTTAAGTTTTTTTAGATAATATATATATATATATATATATATATATATATATATATATATATATATATATATATATATATATATATATATATATTATTTTATATATATATTATATATATATATATATATATTTCTAACTCAATAAGTTGTTTATATTATATATATATATATATATAAATTAATGTTATATATTATATATATATATATATATATATAATAATATATATTACATATATATTATATATATAATATATATTATATTATATTATTATTATATATATATTATAATATAGTATATATATAATTTATATAATATATATATATATATATATTATATATATAATATTAATACATTCTATAGAGAAAAAATCAATTTCTTTTATTACATATTTAAAAAACGTAATAAAAAAAAAGTTTTAATATTTTTTATTGGATTTAAATTCAGATTATCTTAGTTATCCATATTTTACATCTATGGTAGTTTTCCTTTTCAATAAAAAAATGAAACTCATTTGTGAGAGGTATAGTCTCTTTTTAATTTAAAAAATTTAAATTTAAAAATTTCGAGGGAATAAAATTTCATAAAATTATTATTATTAAAAACCTCTTTTTTTATTCTTTTAATCTATAAAACTTTTATTATTTTTTATTATTTTTATTTAAAACAATATTACATGTAGTCTTTTCATCCTTTCCTATTATCTTTATACCTAAAACAATTCTATTTAATAAAACATGTTGAGGATTGCATATAGCGACAAATTTTTGGCAACTGCTCAAATTTTGCTTGTTCTCACAACGCTGCAACAATAAAAATAATTAAAGCAACTTACTCATTAACCTTTTGTTCATTTGATTTTTTGTATAGCTCATTTAATAATTTTAACAAATTTTAAAAATATGTATTTTTTGGCCTAATTTTTAAAAAAAGATATTTTAATGTTATTTAAAATTATCTAATATATAAATTATTCCTAATGGTAATTGCCCATGTAGTGATATATGCCAACTCTCTAAATATATTTTGGATTCGTCGTCATTCTCAACTCTTGTGATTGCGAGCAAGCAAAAATGTGGCAACTCTTGTTGGGTTGTTTCTCATGCAAATTCTATTTTTGTACCCTACAAATATTATTTATAAAATTTACCTATTATTTTTATTCACAACTTTTTAATGACATTATTTTTCTATCTATTTTCATTTAATTACCATAAAATACCTTTAAATTTTTTATCATCCTCTAAATAGGTTTCTCAAGTTTTTTGTGACGTCATTTGCGTCATTTGGCACTTATTGGGCATTTGCATCTTTAATGGCACTATCTATATACATTTTATATTTATTATTTATTCTAACTCATTTTACCTTAATATTTAATTATATTTTATATATATGAAAAGTTAGTATTGCTCAATTTGGAAAATTTATTTATTTCAAAAACAGGATATTAAGAAATTAAATTACCATAATAATAATTATTAAATGTATTTTATTATTGAATTAACAGGATATTTCACAATGTGAAAAACTTATAGCAAAACAAATATCATTTAATAACTTAATATCGATGGCACTGTATTGATTTTGCTTTATTGATTATTTTTATTTAACTTTTAAAAAGAACTAATTTAACTTTAATTAACTTTTAAATAACTTTAATTTTCACTTTTAACTTTATTATTTAAACACAAATTTAAAATATTAATTTTAACACTGAATTCCTTCTTCATTATTTCTTGTTTTTCCTCAATGCTTTCATCAAGCAACGAAATAAAGGGGAGGGAGGAGACTGTGCAAATGTAACAGCGCCAATATCCTTTTGCATTGGTTGCAGGCTTCCCGTTTTCTTCTTACGGCTCGAATGCGGCAGACATTTTGGCTTTGCAGACGACTTCGAAATTCTTTCTTATGGTTTTTACAATGTTTTTTTTCTTCTTTATATGACTTGCAATGTGATTCTGATTTATATAATTTCTTCTCAAATTTCTAAATTGGAACAATATGTTGAGTTCTGATTTGCATGATTTCTTCTCAATTTCTTAAATCAGAACAATGTGAAAAGTAGCTTCTTAAGATAGAGCCAAAAAGAAGGAATCATGAGACGCAGAAATCCAAATACAGTTTTATTTGAACATATTGCCATAAATGAACTTCTGGTTCTGTAATTAAAACAGCAAAAAAAAATTATAATGTAAAAAATGCTATA
>JABUQX010084865.1:10000-15000 GCA_015478945.1 Trachelipus rathkii | reverse complement strand
GTATGCAAAGAAGAAGAAGAGAGAATAAATTGCTAGTAGAAGTCAGAGAAAAGATATGGAGAGATGCCGAGATTAGAAGAAAGAATGGCTAGAGAAATGGAACTACAAAAGTTTCAAATGGAGAAAGAACTGGAGCAGCAGAAGATCAATGCTTAGCATTGGGGGAAAAAAGCTTATGATGCGAGGCTGAAGCGCGAGTTAAGAGGTAAAAATGGAAGCTCGAAGCGCTGGTAAAGAGAAAATGGAGCTGTTGAGCGTGTACACGTCAGCCTAAAATGGCAGAGCCACAAATCGCTAAGGTGTCTGAAGAAGGATTTTTAAAAGATGAAGCTGGAGGAGAAGATCCGCCAACGGCAAATGAAGCTACAATAGCAAGAACCCAAGTTTCTTCGAGTCAAATAATACCTCTCACGCAATAACATTCCGAAGCTGAAATTACCAATTTCACGAGATGAGAAAATCAACAATACTAGAGGAATATTCTGTTGAATTGTCGAGAAGCAGCCAGCAGCCACACGACGTACTCAAAGGAAAAAACAATGCTTTCTGAATACTAGGTACAATTCCTCATGGACAAGCAGTAGAAGTTTTATATAAATATATACGCACGTTCGAGGGAGTTGAAACAACTATGACAGAGTGAAAAGAGAAGATTATTGATTTCAGTTCAATCTCACTGAAGTGGATATTGTATGAAATTAAGAACATATGCCCGGCGAAAGATGACAGCCCTAGTGTGTATATAAAAAAAAATTGTGACAGCTCTTCCGTAAGTGGCTTGACCGCGGCCCAAAGTTAATGACTGTGATGAATGATCGATTTCTTTTCGATCGATAAATATTTGAGCACGGTGCCGAAGGAGCTTGCCACCTATCTAATAGAGAAGAAAGACAAGGATATCGAAAGTATTATAAGTAGTTCTGAAAACTACATCGAAGCTCATCACATGAAACTACGTCAGGTCACGCACGAAACCAAAGTCAAAATAATGTAAAAAACAACAGCAATAGCAATATTTTAGATCGGAGAGTCAATGGAGTAATAGTATCACAGAAATCTCGATAACTCTAAGAAACCGCTACAACACATGCCAAGAAGCACGGAAAACGCAGCAAAAGATAATAACGGGGTTAATGAAACGAAAGAAAAACGTCGTAGACAGCAGCGAGTCAAGCTGTATCTCGTCTGCCTACAAGATGTCAAGAATATAGTGGCAACTATAGCCTGTTGATTGTTAGATGCCTCCATACTTCAACAGTAAAGTGGCGCAAGAATTGAGTAATTTCAGTAATAGGCAGAAAAGAAGACGGCAAGAGTACGGCAGCGTCCGTAGGTTTCCAAAACGGGAATGAAGTCTCCTGAAATATTCTCAGGTGAAGAACGTCCATTTTTTAAGATACATTTCGTTGTGGTGGATTTTGATCGCTATTCACGACAACTTGCTTAAACATGGAAGTTAATGGGTAATATGTCCAGTTATTAGGAAATACCGCGTTGTAATTGGTAGTTCATACGCCAAAAGTATGTACCCAAAGAGTGCTATACTGGCACGCATACAACCATGAGACTTTTAGACAGCACGACTCGAGAAGTTCCACTCGCAAACGTCGAGATAGACACCCCCTACTTCGTGGGTAAAACGACCGCAGCAGTGCTGCCAGAGGTCGTGTATGATCTAATTATAGGAAACATCGAAGGGGCACTTCCCCCATATCAGCCAAACCTCGCATGGGAAGAGACTATGTATCATGGTCAGCACCTTGTGCAAGACGAAGAAACTCAGAAAGAGTTCTTGTTCCCCATTGTCGAGCGTTCTGAAGAAGATTCGACTGAAGAATCTATGTTGATGCGCAAAGCCGAACTAGTAGATCATACGTGTGTAGAGGCGACAACGGAAGACGAAAAGTTTATGGAGGAAGCACCGCCTGTCAAACAGTCATCAATCATTCTTGTAGAGAAGAAAGACACAACCGCGGATACACCATTGTTCAAGGAACAAGACTCCCATATTTCCTCTTTTGGAAATGAGGATGTAGCAGCTGATAAACGTAAAGTAGTTTACGCTGCGCCACACGGAAATACTGGAAGTAATATGGAAGTGCCTGACACTATTGAGGGATCTAATGTACAAAGTACAGTGGAAGATGAGAGTCAGATTGGCATCTTTGTAAATAATGTCATATTGAAAAATGACAGAATGCCCCACAGTGGCAGCTCGAAGACACAATGTATCGCAGCCGTGAACCAAATGGAGGATGTTCACGATGGTCAAATTACTGAGTTAATCAGTGACCGTAAAGTGTTTAAAGAGAGACAGAGAGATGACGCGACTCTACAGAAGATTTGGAAGTCTTTAGAAAAAGGTGAAAACAAATATATTTTGAAGAATGGCATTTTGTACAAGAGAATAGTTGAAAATCAGCTAGAAAGGTACACACTCGTGGTGCCTAAGGAATATAGGAGTAGAGTGATGAGAGTGGCTCATGATGAGATCTTTGGAGGCCACCAAGGTGTTAAGAAGACGATGGGGAAGATCACTCAACAGTTCTTCTGGCCGAACTTACATCAAGACGTGTCCAGACACTGTTACTCCTGCGACATTTGTCAAAGGACCTGTTCTAAGGGAGCTGTGAAGAGGATTCCTTTATGTCCCATGCCGATAATAGAAGAACCTTTCCAGAGAGTCGTCATCGATTTAGTAGGCCCAATTTCGCCACCATCATCCGAGGGACACCAGTATGTGTTGACACTCGTGAAATGCCAGCGACTAGATTACCCAGAGGCAGTACCTCTGAAAAGTATTACGGCTCAGAAAGTAACCGAAAGTTTGGTATCAATTTTCATGAGGTTTGGCAGTGCACTAAAGGAAAAATTTTAAGTGGACAATGACGTCAGTTCCATTTCTGAATTGATGAGAGATGTAACGCAAGTATGCTTAAACATTAAGCTCAAAGTTCTCATAGCGTCTATCATCCCATGAGCCAGGGACTACTGAAAAAATTCAAATGGTACGCTCGAAGTGTATGCTTAAGAGAAAGTACGGCGAACAAGTCCGGAATGTGGCACACGTTTTTGGAACATTGTTATTTGCATATAGGAGGGCTCCACAAGACTCACACAGTGTCTCAACCTTTCGAACTTTTGCTATGGGAGGGTGCGGGTTCCTATGCAAATACTACATGAAATATGGGCGGGTGATATTAACCCTGAACCCTGATGAGGCAAGATCAACATACCGTTATGTATTTGATTTGCAAGAACGCCTGAATGAGACATTAAAGCTAGCGAGAGAAAACCTAGCGAAAGCCCAAATTTCACAAAAGAAATATTATGACAGAGGCGCGAAGAGCAGAAAGTTGAAAGTAGGAGACATGGCTCTACTACTCCTACCGACGTCCAATAATAAGATGCTCATGCGTTGGGGTGGACCTTACCCTGTGGTCGAACCATACGGTAAAGATAACTACCGGATACAGGTTGGTGAAGTCATAAAAACCTATCATATTAACCTGCTCAAGAAGTACAACGTAAGAGAAGAGAGCGAAGAAGAGGAAGAAGTTCAACATCACGAAGGGATAGGTGCTTCTGCTGTTATTCTTGATACGGAGAACGAAGAAAACATCCACCTTGTGGATATTGACCCAACACCTGTACAAAAGGAGAAACTATCAGATACGAAAGTTAGTACGGAAATAACAGATCCAATGAGGAAAGATCTGATGACCATCTTGGAGAAGTATGAAGATATATTTACGGATGTGCCCGGCACAGATAAAAATCATTTTCATGCTATCGATCTCATCGGTGAAACACCTATAAGGCTCAGACCGTACAAGCTTCCGTATACCAACCGTACTGAGTTGAAGAAAGAGACGGAAAAGATGATAAAAATGGGTATCATAGTACCTTCGACGTCGCCCTATTCTGCGCCTGTGGTTGTGGTGCAGAAGAAAGATGGAAGTAAGAGAGTCTGTTCAGACTACAGGGCTCTTAACAGGATCACAGTGTTTTGATCCAGAGCCGCAATGGACCTACCTCCCAAACACTTATTTAACTGAAATTTGCCAGGGACAAGTCATTTTACAAACTTGACTTGCAAGGTACTGGCAAATAAAGATTAAACCAGAGGACAGACATAAGACCGGATTCTCGACCGAGGACTGGTCATTCTCATTATATCAAGCTCCGTTTGGCATGGTGAATGCCGGCGCTACCCTTCGTAGAGCATGAGGAGGAATACTTTGATTGCGATCAACGATGTAAGATTTTCTACATGATGATTTCTCATTGTACATGTCACAGACCATGGAGCGATCACCTGACAACCCTACGGAATGCTCTCTCTCGGTAGATTAAAAGAAGAAGGTTTCACCATTCGCCCCACAAAAGTGAGTTTGCTTCATCTAACGTGGAATTTCTGGGACACCACATTGGTACGGAAGAAAACGGTCTCATGAAAGGCCTTCATTATCAAGATAATGAGGCCGAGCCACCTTGTAAACAAAAAAGCAGAGTGCTTCATTTATAGGTTAACGGGTAATAAGGATTTTCCATGAAAGAATACGCAAAGGTATGCCGCACCACTCACGACCTCACAAGAAAAGGTGAGCCAACGAGATGACAAAGTGGGAGAGAAACAATCAGAAGCGTTTGTGAAACTAAAAGAAGCCCTGAGTTCAAGACCGATACTTAGAATGCCAAAATTGGATCAAACATTTACGCTTCAAGTAGATGCTTCTGATTCGTCGTTAGGATACATCCTACTACAAGAAGATAATGGTATATTGCATCCCGTGGCCTACGGAAGCAAGAAACTCTCCCCGACCCAGAAAAGATATTCAACGCTAGAAAAAGAGGCGTTAGCGATTGTTATGGGCATAAAGAAGTTCGAGCCATATCTTTACGGGAAGGAGTTTATCTTGCAATCTGACCACCGGCCTCTGACGGCCATGAACAAGAAAAAGTATCACAACTCACGGATTATGAGGTGGTCTCTGTTC
>JABUQX010084865.1:0-5000 GCA_015478945.1 Trachelipus rathkii | reverse complement strand
CTGAATTTAAAAACCTATTTTATATTTACAAATTATATCAAAGTTTGAGAAATATTTGTGAAACTTTAAAAATAACATGTAGTGTGTACTAAATAATAAACAGTTATATTTAGAAAATTCTTTTAGTATAAGTATTAAATCAAATTGCTTTAACATTGGTGTTAATATTTAAATAGGTTTTTATTAAATCTTAATTTGTGAGTTGGCAAACTCTTAATATTACAAATATTAGTTATGGGGTATTGTCCCTCTTCTATGCTTACTTTACCTACCCTTGGTATGATTCTGCTTCGACTCGGAGACATCATTATATAACTCAAGTGAAATTATACATATATTTATATACTTAATATAATAATATATAACTAAATAATCAATAATAATGAAAGAATAGTTATACTAAGAGTTAAAATGAACAAATAGGATCAATATATCCGCATAACAATAGTGACAACGCAAAAAAGAAAATATAATCCTAATTACCACTAGTTAGTAATAGATAATATAATAATAATTATAATAAGTAATAATAATAATTAATACATAATATAATAATAATTAATAATAATAATAATTATAATAATTAATAATAATTAATAATAATAATAATAATAATAATATAAATAAAATAATTTAATAATATAATAATAATAATACATAATAGATAATTAATAAATACATAATAATATTAATTTAAATAATAATAATAATAATAATAACTATTAATAACAATAATAATCAATAATATATAATAATAATAATAATATAATAATATAAATAATAATTAATAATAATAAGTAATAATAATAACTAATAATAATAATTAATAATAATAATAATAAAAATAATAATAGTAAATAATAATAAACATAATAATAATTAGTAATAATAATAATAATAATAATAATAATAATAATAATAATATATATAATAATATATAATAAAAATAATTAATAATATTTAATATAATAATAATTAATATATAATAATTATAACAATTAATAATAATAATAATAATATAATAATAATAATTAATATCATGTAATAATAAATATTAATAATAATAATAATAATAATTACATATATAGAATATAATAGTTAGTAATAAAAATAAATTGAATAATAATAATCAATAAATAACTAATTAATAATAATTAATTATACAATTAATAAGATAATAATAATAATAATAATAATGAATTAATTAATTAATAATAATAGATAATAATAAGATAATAATAATGGATGATGATGATGATGAGATGTATGATGATGATGATGATTGAGATGATGATGATGTTGATGATTGATGATGATCAGTAACTAATAATAATAATAATAATTAATCATTTAATAATAATAATAATAATAATATAATAATAATAATAATAATAAATAAATAATATTAATTAATAATAATAATAATAATAATACGCTATATTAAATTAATAGCTCCCCGTCATTTAAATGAGAAAATTAATAATAAGTAAAAAAAATTCATATAATAAGAAATATTAATAATAATAATATAATAATATATAATAATAATTAATAATAATAATAATAATAATAATAATTAATTATAATAATAATATATAATAATTTAATAATAATAATAATAATAATAATAATAATAATATTCAATAATAATAATAAACATAGTTAGTTAAGCTAACAACAAGTAATGAGAAAAATAATAATAACTGTTAAACAAATAATAATAATACATATAATAATAATAATAATAAGTAAGTTAGTGATTAATATTGTGATAATTTTATCTTTTATAATAAGGATTTCTAATAATATATATAAATAATAATAATATAATAATTACATAATGTAATAATAATATAATCATAATGACAGTACATAGATAATAATCATAATAATTAATATAATAATAAATAATAGGTAATAATCAAAATATAGTTCATTATAATCATAGATTGCTTAATAAAAATAATGATTAATAATAATATGTTGTAATAAATATAAATATAATTTACATTAATTAATTCAATAATATAATAATTAATACATAATAATACTTATATATTAATAATAATTACTAATATCAATAATAATAAGATTGAATAAATGAATAATATCAATATACATTACATTCATATAATATATAAGATATAAGATAAATATAATAACTTCAGTATAATAAAATATAAATACAGTAAATTTTATTTTTTAAAATACTAATCCATGGCAAATATTTACAGAAATAATCTCGGATATAAAGTATAATATATAATTACTAACTAATAATATTAATAAATAACGTCTTTATAAATAATAAATAACGCCTTATATTAAATAATAATGAATAATACAATGATTAATAACAGTTTAATGTTACAAAGATTAACATTTTTTCATGGCATAATAAAAATTAGTAATTAATTAATTAATAAATAAACGATAATTAATATTATCAATTTGAATTAATAATATTTAGTTTATAATTAACTCTTGAATTAATGTCATTAATAATACTACTATATTATTATAATAATATATTATATTTATATTATTAAATAAATAATAATAATATCCCATATAATAATAATAATAATAATAATAATAATAATAATATAATTAATAATTCTCAGACCTAATATAACTAATTAAGTGATTAATAATCATTCTAAATCGACATAAAAATAATAAATTGTATGAAAGATAATAGAAATGTTAAAAATCTGAATAATAATTAATAATAACATTCTAATAGATATAATAATATAATACAATTAGACATAAAAATATATAATAATATAATATATATAATAAGTTGTAATAATAATAATTAATAATAATAATATACATCAAGTTTTAATATCGTTCAATTAACTCAAACTAAATAATACTCAATATTAATACTCAATAATAATAATAATAATAATAATAATAACTCAATAATAATTAACTCAACTAACTCAATATAATTTAAAATAAAACCTCTTGTTTGCTAAATGCTCAATAATAATTAATAATCATAATAATTAAATAATAATAATACTAATTAATAATTAGATGGAAGTAATAGATAATACATCAATAAATAACTCATAATTATACCCGTGAATAAATAATAATAATAATTAAAATAATAATATAAAATGAATGCACTACAATAATATACTAGTGGCACTCAATATAAATCATCACTATAAACCGGTTAATAAAACAATACTACTAAATACCTACATATAACCTTGGACACACTTACTACCTACTACTACTACTCACTTACTACTACCACTACATACTAGCTACTACTACGACTAACTACTTATCCTCACAAAAAACGTGCAACTTTACTTGCATATCTACCACATTAACTATAACTTAAATAATAAGTAATAATCAACACTGGCCATACATGAAGATTTTGCGCTAAACATTTAGAAGGTCAACTTTTAAAAATAATAGGTAACTTGATTGCCCTGATTCGAATATGGTACGTCCGTTTTCCTATAGATTGCTTAGTTTTTGTAATGATAACGGCATGGTCACTAAAAATACATTAATGACAACAATTTACTTTTGTAGATGCTATGTTGTGACATAATTGGCACTATAACACACTTATGGTTTTCAGCAGTCAATTTTGTTAATAGAGTAAAGTAATAAATTGGATATAAAGGTCACATTATCGTTTCAGCAGTCTAAGGTTTTGAATCTATATCATCGTTAAAACAACTGTATCTATATGATTGTTCATTTCTGTGTGCAGATATGTAGGATACAATCATCAGTTGAAGGGCTCCAACAATAGTTTGCCATCATGTGTGTCCATCTTCCTTGGTATCTTTCTCCATGTATACCTTAGGATATCTTGAGGAACCTCATCCCTTTGTTCTCACTATATATAATACATCCCTTAAGATATTAATCACCGGAACTCCAGATCTAGTTAGACTCATATGTATGTTAATATGATTAATAATGGCACTCATTAAACAGAATTAATCAATTTTGATCTATTTGAAAGTCTGAAAAGTCACCCAATTTACAGACACTAGTTCTTACATATATGATTTGGCAGTAAATTTTAATGTGATTGCCTAAAAAAGTTAGTGACAACCAAAGCAAAACTTTTCCAGGCAGATGCTTCAATTTCAATATCAGTCATGGAATATATGAAATTGTCATCCTTGATTTGATTTGGCGAATTTGAGGGCGCTTAAAGATTACAGCTTTGAGTTTCTCCATACCCAACCCTAATTTTAAAAAATTGCAAATTATATTTCTTAGTAAATATACATATTCACCATATTCACTTTGATCTAGGCCTCTAAACAAATATGCATTATCAAGTTCCTAGTTATGATGTCTTGAGGTGGTTGAGGGAAAATCTTTTCCACTGTAAACCAGATATTAGAGTTTTCTAGTTTTATTATATATAATTTATGATGGAGCGAAGCTGATAATATTTGATTTTTGCAATAACCCGCTACAGTCCATATTTTCCTAGAGGCCATACAACTTTTTCCCCAGTGGTCTTCTTTAGCCCTCACTATGCCAAACAAGCATATGAAAAGGGTAAACTTTAGCATATCGGCGTTTGTTCCTATAGCGATTGTATGATTGTTGTATAACTCATTCTCCAAATCCAACGCCCAATATAGACACTGGTGGTTCATTATTATCTAGCTTCGCAAGATAATTCTTTATATTTTCGTTTCCTCGCTTTCAGTTTTTGTTGAGTGACTGTTTGGAACTCGATGCTTAAACTATTGCCATTGTTCATATAAAACAGCACTTTAAGCTTCTGTTGAAGCTATCCATAAACAATCGTGCCAATCTCTGAGTCGGTATATAGTAATCTCCCTATTTGGAGTCGGAGTCAGGAGATGTTCCATACAGTTACTAGGTTTCTCTTCAATGAATATGGAAGTATACAAATAACACACTCAACTCTCTTGTCCGAACAAAAATTATTTTACATTCCGCCTTTGAGACAGTTCTTTTTCACTTAGGTC
>JABUQX010084864.1:40000-42500 GCA_015478945.1 Trachelipus rathkii | reverse complement strand
ATTTAAAAGATAAGGAGGGAGCTGTAATCGTTGATGGGATGAGCAGGTTCATTCCTTCTTCAACTAAATCTTTCTCTCCTCATAATACATGGTTCGATCGTGCTTGTTCTCTGGCCATTCAGGCTAGAGACAGTGAGTATCCGGGGTGGAAAAATTCTCGTTCTACTATTACTCTTACTAATTTTCATTCAGCTAGAAATCGTTGCAGGGATACTCTTCGACGAGGAAGTCGCGCTTTCATCAAACGAAAGTGAGCTAACCTCTTTGGTTCTCCTACTGACAAATCTTTCTGGCCTCTTGCTAAAAACATCTCTAGCAACTTCTGTAAATCTGCCTTTCCTCCTCTTATTCGATCTGATGATTCTGTTGCTAATTCTCCAACTGAAAAGGAAACTCTTCGGCCTCCTATTTTCCTCTAACTCAACCCTGGACGATTCTGGCATTCCTCTTCCTACTCCTTCTCCTCTCAGGTGTCCTATGCCTTTGCCTGTGATTACATTTGATCGGGTGCATGGGCCCCTGAAATCTATGAACGTTAGGAAGGCGGGTGGCCCGGATGGTATTCCTCCCCGAGTTTTGAGGAAGTGTGCTTCAGTGCTATCCCCGCCCCCCGTTCAAGTATACTCTCTATGTCTCAATACTTTCACTTTCCCTCAGTGTTGGAAGCTCGCACATGTCCAACCTATTCCGAAAAAGGAAGCCGCTCTGATAATTCTAACTATCGCCCTATAGCTCTCACTTGTATTCTATCTAAGATCTTTGAAACCCTTCTCAACTCACTTCTTAGATCATCTGGAAACTCACTCCGATCGCCAGTACGGCTCTCGTTGCACGAAGTCTACTGGCGATATACATTCCTATCTAACCGATTTATGGTTTTTTGCTCTTAGGAACTACGGGGAGACTTGCGTGGTGGCGCTTGACATATACAAAGCATTTGACCGAGTATGGCATCGTCACTGCTCTCCAAGCTCCCCTCCTTTGGGTTTCCTCCTTCTTGCTTTACTTGTCTAGCTTTCTTCAACTGTCAATGCTATTGCTGCTGATGGAAGTACTCTTCTTCTTCTGTTAATAGTGGTGTTCCTCAGGGTTCTGTCTTATCTCCTATTTTATTCCTACTTTTCATTAATAGTCTTCTCACCTTCACCTCTAACTCTATCCACTCATATGCCGATGACTCGACCCTTCATTCTTCAACTCATATCAATTCTGCTCCCTCTTTTACTACTAGAATTGCCTCTCGTCTTAATCTTTTCGATTTTATTCTCGTTGATCTGGATAGAATTTCCGGATGGGGTCGTCTCAACCTTGTGAAATTCAATTCTTTAAAAACCCAATTTCTACAAATCTCCTTCTCCAAAACACCATCTAACTTTCCTATTTCTTTCGACGGTTCTCTCGTCTCTCCTTTTGAGAACATAAACATCCTTGGCTTTAACATAAACAAAAAAATGTCTTGGAAACCTCACATCACAATGGTTGCTATGGTGGCCTGAAAGAATCTGGAAGTTCTGTTTAGACTGCGAGACTTTTTTTTCCTCTTCTCAGTTGCTCCAGCTATACAAGGGTCTCATCCGCCCATATATGGAGTACTGCTCTCATATCTGGGGAAGGGAGGCTCTGGTTTCACCCGGCTTTTGGACAGGGTCGAGTCAAAGGCCAAAAGGCTTATAAACTGCTCTGTACTTTCCAGTTCACTTGACTCTCTATCTTTGTGGCGCGGTGTTGGTGCTTTATCTCTATCCTATAGGTACCGCAGTGGCAGGTGCTCGAGATAACTTATCACTCGCGTATCATCACCTTTACGACGCCCTTGTAACACAAGGGGTGCTGTGTCTGCGCACGAGTTTTGTGTGGACATTGGTAACTCAAGGCTAGTTCGCTGTGGTGCTTCCTTCTTTCTCACCACCTCTGTTCAGTAGAATTATCTTCCATCTTCTGTATTTCCTGCTGAATTTAATCTCCTCACTTTAAAGCCTGCTTCTGTGCTTATATGCGTAATTTGCGCTAGAGGGTGAACCTTTGAGTGTACTATACCCGCTCCTTGAATAGGGCTCTGCCTGTGAGTGGTGGTGACAACTGTAAAAATAAAATCCTTGGGTGGGCAGATATGTGGCAAATGAACTGAATCTCCTACTCATCCCATCCAAAACATCATTCAGATTATCCCAGAAAATCGCACTCTCTTCAACATTACCCTCAGATGGACCATATGTCACACCACACAAATTTGACCTTTTCAAACAAATTTAACCTTTAGAATTCTAGTACTCACACACACAAAATCTACCACAGCTCTCTGCCACGAGTTGCTCATTAGAATTGCAAATACTTCTATCCCCCTCTCATTCCTTTCCACACCAACACAAACACATTTCACACCACACCACTCATTTTCACCGTTTCCTTTCATCTTTGTTTCAGTCACAGCGAGCAAATCAAATTTGCCCTTTCTAAATACATCCATCACCTCTCTCCTCAACATTTATTCCTCTGATAT
>JABUQX010084864.1:5000-25000 GCA_015478945.1 Trachelipus rathkii | reverse complement strand
TGGCAGGGCATGTCAATATATATATATATATATATATATATATATATATATATATATATATATATATATATATATATATATAGAGAGAGAGAGAGAGAGAGAGATATTCAAAATTTTCTTTTCAAATATATTCGTACGGTGAACGAAAGTTTCGTACTCGCGAATTTCGCGTATTTTTTCGTTCATTCAGCAAGGTATGATGCTTGGCTTTTTCCTATATATTTTATATGAAATATGAAGATCTGTGTACGCCCACCGCTTTGAGTTTTATTCTTAAGAACAGGGTAGGAAGGAAAATTTCCAAATGAATTTAATTATTATAACTGTTATTACTAAAGTAGTTGATTTTCTTTAAATTTATTTTATAAATCAGAGTCTTTTTTACACTTTCATATAAAATTTTAATAATTTAGTTAACTTTACCATTTAATTTATTCTATTAAAAAGACTCAAAAATATTGGGTAGGAGCTACCTCCCCCCCCTACCTAAATACGCATTCTATATATATATATATATATATATATATATATATATATATATATATATATATATATATATATATATATATATATATATATATATATATATATATATATATATATATATATATATATATATATATATATATATATATATATATATATATATATATATATATATATATTCTTTCAAGTATTCTCTGCCGGAATATTCTTACTTCTTTTTTTTTCTATTTTGAACACTTACGAAAGCCATACTAAAGTTCAGAGAATGTATTATAACTAGAAGAATTGAGATGTTTCTAATTTTTCATGTTAAGGATATATTCGGAATCTTTAGAAAGAACAGAGTTTAAAGCGATAGCATGATAGTTTGAGGGTTGAGAGGGGCCCCCATTTTCGGCATAGGCTGCATGGGGGCATGTTCCCAGCATGAAGGGAAGGTCGAAGTTGAAAGACATAGTAAGAATAGTTTACCAAGGCAGGTTGCAAGCTCTGAAGCACAATTTTTTGAAACTACAGGAGGAATGCTATCATCTTTGTACGCCTTCCTAGTGTTATGGTACTGGAAAACAAAAATAACATCTTAATTAATAAAAAAAAACAATATTTCGCATAAATGAGTTGGAAGTGGTAGAGGAGTGGAAATAGCTTCGGAATCGACTAAACTGGAATTAGAGGAAAAGTTTGAGCGTAAAATTAGGCATTAGTAGAAGGAATAACTGTAGTTGTGTGGTCGAAAGATCCTATTATTGGAGGGAAGAGAAAGAAGCAGAGTTAGAATTGACATTCTTTGCAAAATGTCAGAAAGAGCTTCATTCAGGAAGAGGAATTTTCGACGGAAAAAGGAATTTTTAGGGTTAAGAATAGATTTTGCGAAATTGTATGATAAAATATAAGTTGCATGAATGAGTTCTTGAAATTTGAAGAGAACTGTAATTTCTGAAGGAAGAGTCCATGTGACTAACAGCGCAAGAGTAAGCAGAGTTAAATGAAAGTTTGTTTAAATTATTTGAAGGGAAAGAATATGGAAAGTACGACTCTATGCCAAACAGAATCACCTCGGTTAGCCTCACACCAAAGCATATAGTATATATATATATATATATATATATATTATAAATATATATATATATATAATATATATATATAAAGTATATATATATGTTATATATATAATATATAATGATATATAGAGAGGAGAGAGAGAGAGGACGAGAGAAGCAAACTATTATATTCATAATATTAATGCCAGTAGGTAATGTAACTAGAAAATGTAAAAAAAGTTATGTAACTATTATTATTATTATTTCGTTAGTTTTGCATCCCCAAATTTTTTTTATCAAGAGCCGCCACTATATATATATATTATATATATTAATTATTATATATTATTGTTATTATATATATTATTATATATATATATATATATATTTATGTATATATGTATATATGTGTATATTTATATATATATATAATATATAATATATATATATATATATATTATATATATATAATATATATATATAAATATTAATATTATATATATATATATAGTATATATATATAGTTATATAATATATTATATATATATATATATAGTTTATATATAATATATATATATATATATATATATATATATTACAGCATAATACACCACGCTCACAGCAGGCAGAGCCTAATCACGGTAGGGTGATGTACTCAGTACTCTCGAAGCAAAATCGAACCAGAAATCCCAAGAGAGACTAGCTCACATTTTCTCCCACCAACAGTGCGACCTGGCCCCCGCTATTGTTATGGAGAGGCTCTACCACCTGAGATACCGGGCGCTTTTATATTAATAAATAAAAAATAAAAAAATAAAAAATATACATTTTATACATCATACATACATACATACATACATACATACTCATACATACAGCACCATACATATCTACATACATACATACAACATACATACATATATACATTACATACATACACAATACATACATACATACATTACTAATTTGCTATATTACACCAAATCCATGTAGTATAAATATATGTACACTACCATCCATAAGCATCATTGTTATCACTAACATCGACCCTCACTAACACAAACACTATTATCAAAATTACCAGCAGTAACACTATCTATTAACAATATTACACCGACTAATCTAATTAGTGTATTAGCAAATTACCATCACTAACACTGCACTATTGTTCAAATCATTAAATTAACACTAATTCAATAGCACGAGTATAACTTTTCATCGACTTTAGTTGATTTAAATTATTATTATTTTATATGATTATATTTATTATTATTAATTATTATTATCTATTATTATTATTTTCTTATTCATTAATTATATTTATACTATTATTATTTTTATTATTTATTTATTATTATTATTCATTATTATTATATTTATTATTATGTATTGTTATCATTATTATTATTATATTCATTATTATTAATTATTATTTTATTATATATTATTATTATATTATTATATTATCGATTACTTATTATTATTATTATTATTTTTTGTATTATTATTATTTATTATATATTCATTATTATTATTACCTTTATTATATTATATTTTTATTTCTGTATTGATTATATTATTATTATTATTATTATCATTATTATTTATTACTTATTATTATTATTTACTCAGATAGTATCCTTCTTGTCGTCAGTAATTATATGTCCGAATCTTGGTTTTAATTACATGGACTAAAAATCTTTGCGAAGATATTTCTCTGTTTTATTTTCGATTAGTGAAGTCTTCTTCTTCGTCATACACGAAGGTTTGATCCATAATGTTTACTAATTTCGTTTCTTTCTCGCAAGGAGGTCATGTCTTCACGATTGTCAACATCCATTGCTTGCTACTCAGGACTTTCCACAGAATTTTGCTAAAAGGTCCCTCTATTATTCACTAGCATCCATCTGTTGAGCAGACTACTTGTTGTGCTATCAAAAACAAGTAGAATCGGAGAGGTGTCCAAGACTACTATAGTATATAATTATATATATCGGTAAACTACTAATATATATACATGAGATAGTAACTACCCGTATATATACTTATTATCGTACTACTAAGTCCTTACTAGCTATCTTATCATAGAATGTACTATTATTACAGACGTATATACTAATATGAGTACCAGCTATATTAGTACGTAAATAGGGTCTTAGTAGCTATACTTGTATATATTATCTTAATATATATATTACATATATATTTATATATATATTATATATAATATATATATATATATAATACTAGACTCGCTACTAGTATGTATAGTATATAATATATTATATATAATTATATACACCCCTCATAGTTATAAATGCGTCTATTATTGGGTGCTATAGTTACTATATATATACTTATCTCAGCTAATATGTAGTATGAGCGCCTTAATAAATATATTATTTATAAGATAATATATATATATAGTAGCTACATATAGTAAGATTTATAGATACTATTACCTGATTTACTATAAATAATATGTAGATTTATTACTATATATAACTATATAGACAATACTATCTATATAATATATAATACTAATATATATATTATATATATACTATATATATAATATATATATATTTATATTATATATTATATATATATATATTATATATATACCTGATTATGTATAGTAAATAATATATATGATCATATATTACGTAGTGTATTATAATTACTTTAACTACTATTATACATATATAATATATTATTATTAGTTTAATATATATATAGTACTATATTAGCAAATAGATTATACTAGTATATATAATATAGATTATACTATATATACTGAATATAGTATTCATCTATTTCAGCGGCTTAATAGTATACCTATATATACTACTTACTATATATAGTAGCTATTATATATATATAATTACGCTAGTAGTAATATAGTGATATATAAATATTTATCCTATATATATATATATATATTAATTATACTAGATATATTATATATATAGCTATACTTATGTTATAAGATAACTTAGATATATATATAATAAAATAATAGTAGGTATTATCGCTAGCTTATATAATAGCATATCCGTCTATACTATATAAGCGGAGTAGTATACCCTTGTAATAGGTATTTGTCTTGAACTGTCGCTTATAGTGGTGTCTGTTGTGAGGCGCGGTATTGGATTTCGTTGCTCCTGAGTACTCTTACATGAGGTGAGTACTACACAGTTCCGCAGCACTGTATTCAGGGATGTATCGCATTAAATATAAGTATGGCTTATAGAGTCTAAAGAGCTGCAATATGATTGTTGCTAGCCATGGATAAATCTAGCGCTATGTGAGTGCTGTTTAGGTGTTGAAAATAATTTGATAAATGGAGGAATTATAGCACGTTGCTAGATGGAGAATAGGGTTGTATATCGGAGTAAGTGATATGGGACATCGGGCAACGCACTAAAGACAAGGGCTCGTCAGTAGATGTGATAGGTTCCGGATTATCTCACTGACACAGGACTTTATGAGCACAATCTCTGGTCAGGTGGATATATATTTTTCTTAATCTAATACTCAGCGTTACGTTCTCTATTGTCGTTTTTTTTAGGCTATGGCGAAGAGGCGCGGGTGAGACGATCTTTGTCATCCCAGTAATGGGTTTCCACGTACCTTCCTTGGGTGTTGGTATTGTTGTATTGTATGGTTGTTCTTGGAATATATCCAGGTGACGGTGGATTTACGACCTAAACGGGATGGCTAATGGGCCCCTCTTTCACATTTATACAGTATACGTTCCTATCGATTAGTTTATTATACTAGTATTGTGTCTAATGCTATAGTTGTCACATACAATTTTAGTTTTCAAGTTACACGTTCTATTCGCTGAGTCTTTTTTTTTTTTAAATAGGGTAACAACCTTGTTTCGCCTTTTCGGTGCCATTATAGAATAGTAGTTACTTTTTCGCCATCTGTGTTTATTCATAATGAGTTCGTTCTTATTAATTTTCGTCATTCTTGTGATATTGACAAATCCGTCGCCGCCTCGATCATCATGTGTGAATTCGCTTAAATTGTCCGCTCCCGCAATCGTATGTTTTTTGGCCAGACCTCCCGTCACATCGTCGTTGTCTGTTTCCCGCCCAGCGTAGCCGTCGAGGCTTCAAGCATTGTGTCGCAGCCGAATTGGTGCCTCGCAAAGCGTCGTCGTTGAAGGTTGAGGAGTCGGAGCGCGAGCACTGCAAACGCAATGCGTCGGGCGGAAGAACGTGTAAGCGCAGTTTATTGTAGGACTAACACGTAAGTTGAGAAGATCAAGAGCGAAGTTAGCACTTCGGGTACATTTGTTCACGTCTTATCTGGTTAATTATTATTATTTTAAGCTTGAAAAATAGGAGGTTGGTTGCATTGGCAGTATTTATATTTTTACGAAAAACATTTCGTATCTTTTACGAAGACTCGCGTGTTACCGTGATATTTTCAGTTGAATTCTGTGAGAGAAACAGTTTTTTTCAAAATTCGTTCTTTGTGCGAGCGTAGTGAGTAGTGAGATGGGGGTATAGTATGTGCTGGTTAGAAATTAGGGTATCAGTAGTAGGGTTATATATCATATTATATTATATGAGGGGTATATAGTGAGTAGGAGATATAGGATAGTTTGTAGTATATAGGTATGATAGGGTTTCTGAGTGAGGGTGAGGTGGTTGAGGGTAGGTGTGTGAGGTGGGATGATGGTAGTAGTAGTAGGGTATGAGGTAGTGAGGTGAGTGATGGGGGTATATATAGAGTAGTAGGTAGTGTAGGTATTGGTGGAGTATGGGGGGGGTGGATACATATAGTGGTGAGGGGGTATATAATTATATACTATACATATCTTATATTATATACTCTGTGTGAGCGATATATATATCATCTATATATATATATATATCCATTTATATATATAATATATATATTGGTGGTAGTAGAGGGGGGTGAGTGGCGGGGTTTATATTATATATATACGGTGTAGATAGATCTAGGTGTGAGTGGTGAGGGGGGTGAGTAGCGTAGGGTGCGGAGGGTATATGGTGTAGTATAAGTAGAAAGTAGTATGAGTAGGTATAGTATATTATAGATTATATGACTATATATATATATAGGTGAGTGAGTGTATATATATATATATAGGTTATATATAACTATATATATTATTATGCTCTGCAAATAGTATATTACTATTAATATATATTACTATATATATAATATGCCTTAAAACAAATACGCCGTGTAAGTGTATTTATATGCCCAAAGAGAGAGATGGTGTGGGTTATTAAATATTCTGTAAAAGAAATAAATGCTAACATCTAAACGGTGTTGGCCAGACCGGAGCGATGAGACCCATATCTTCTACAGTCCTCGTACAAGGACTTCATCCACCGTAGGTGCATAATGGCGTGCGTGGAGGAACTTTATGACAATGAGAAATTGTATAAAGAAAAGCATAAAGGTTTTTTTCGAAAAAAAAAACTGTACATTTGCTCCGTGAGTGTGAGAGATGGCGGCGAAATATACAGTTTCAAAGTTAACATGCCTGAAGTCTATAATAACTTATCTTTTTAAAGGGTGGTAGGAGGCAGAGAGAGGCAAAATGTTGTTTGTTTTTTGAATAAATAAAGTAAAAGGTAATTTGAATGTACTTGTCATTTACCAAAAATCTGCATAAATCATTTTGGAGTGGTTGCGAGAGTGCATTAACTTACTAATTTTTATTATTTCATTAACTGAGTGGCGTGAGAGTTAGTGTGATGTCGCGAGTGCTGAGCTGTTGTTGGGTGATGCGTGTATATAGTGAGTACTATATACGTATAGTGTGATATAGATGTGAGTAGCGTGAGTATGAGGTGAGTGAGTAGGTACGTATATATATATATATATATAGGAGTATATATATATTACTTGATATATTATAAATAAGTGAGTAGTGGTAGTGGAGGTGATGAGTACTAACGGCATGAAATATAATAGCATAAGTAGCGAGGGCTCTTATATATATATAACTATAAGAATTATTACTAATACCAAGCCAACTACGTACTATATAACCTAATATACTATGAGGATACTATAGATGATGTAATATAATTGTATATAGATATATATATTGTATATAATATATTTATAATATATATATAGTTATATATATATATATATATAATATATAATATATATATATATATATATCTATTATATATACTATATTATATTATAACTATAGTATATATATATATTTATATATATAATATATATTATATTATATATATATATATATATATATAACTATTAATATATGTATAATATATATATTAATATTATATACTATACTTATTATATTATATTTTATTATATATATATATATTACAATATATAATATATATATACTATATTATTATATATATATATTATATATATATATATATATATTATATATATAATTATATATACAATGTTACGGTACACCTCATGTGAAAACCAGGATATATTACCAGCCCGTGAATGAAATTTTAAGTAATTTATTTATCCCATTACTGTAATATAATATATATATATTATATTATATATATATAATATATATATATAATATCTATTAACTGATATATACTATATATATATATATATATATATATATATATCATATATAATATATTATAATATATATATATATATATATATATATATACTATATATATATTATATATATATAGATATATATATTATTTATATAATAATATAATACACCACCTATATATATATATAATATATAATGTAATGGTAACCTCTCTGAAAACCAGAATACATTGCCAACTCATGAAGGAAATTTTAAAGTTTGCAGTTAAAGCAATTCGTGTTATAGAAGTGAGGTTGTACATACAGGATTAATTCATAATTATACAAGTTGTAAACTTGTAAATAATGCATTTAGTAGACATTTACAAATATTTTAATAATGTTGATTGCCTTATTGAGTTTATACAATCTCTATTCAGTTAAACCGCAATGTCGAAGGACATAATGTACGAATACCTTATAGTTGGTTAGGTGTTATCTCGTTCGTACGAGATTGCATTAAACGGCTACGTCGTGCAATATAAAAAGAACGATAAATATGCGAAATAAGGGGTACAAAAAAAAAAATAAAAAAAAAAACGGAGAGAAGTGGAAGGGGAGGTGACTTTTGAATGTAACTTTCACAACATAATAAGCTGGTGATAACAGGGAGACAGAGGTTTTCGAAGGGTAACAAATACATACCGGAAATATCCTCGTTATTTGCAGGCCCACAGAGAATAACTGTCAGGTTAGTGTGAGGTGGCGTGTCGCATGTATACATTACAGCTCGCTTAAGGTTATATAATTATATAGGATTATACTATAAGGTATTAGGATATATATGGATGGATAGGTAGTCTGATAGTAATTATAGTATTACCCTATATATATAGGTATATATAGTATTATACTAGTAATATATATTATAGTATTTATAATATATTATACTCCTCTGCCTATATCGTAACTACCACTACGCTTCCGTACGTCTATTTATATATTATAGTTACGGTCTCTACGCTCTATATTTATGATATGATTATATGACCTTATTATATATAGGTAAATTGTCGGCTATTTGAAACATATTGGTCTAAGATTTCCAACCCATCTCTCTTACTACATATCATCTCCTATATCTTATCTATACGATAAATGGACCCTGTGTTATAATTACACCATCTTTCGCTTTCAAACATTGCAGACTACTTTGAACTGGTCCATCCCTCTTGCTAAAACATTTAAACAGTAATGAAACTATTCACACCATATTTAGTATGTAGCTTTAAAAAATTATTATATACAAAATATTTTAACTGTTTTTCTCACTCAGCTCCTTCGCCACGGCTCCTCCAGACACCGGCGCTCTTGCACACCCACAGAGTGAGGCTTTAAAAGCTAAAATACGAAGTTCTTACGTCTTTGAGTGCGTACTCCAAGATGACTTTAGTCGTTATTCGCGTGATGAAGATCCGAGGACTTGGTGTTTACATTTACGGTCTAATTGTCTGGATTAGTTTATGTATAAACTCTTCTGTATCCTCATTATATGTACATTCAATGTGCTACCATCTTTAGGATTATGATCTTTACTTCTCCTCGCCAATGTATTTGTCTATATACCTTATCTTACCCGCTATTTCTTATGCAATATGGATATGTCATCTAGGTTTTATAGTAAGATTATGATTAAAGTTATGATAAAGTATTTGAATTTTACAGAAAGTGTGTGATATTTATACAAACGGATTTATCAGATATTTCTATATTATTATATTATCGATATTCGTGCGCCTACAAAGTAGACTATCAATAGTAGTATATATATATATATAATAATATTAATATATATATATAATATATATATATATTATATTTATATATATACTATATATATATATATATTATCAGTATATATACATTATATATAGTTACTCTATATTACTAGATAATTATCATATAACATATACCTCGGTATTAGTGATATTGCCACTCTCGTGGTACATATGCAATCTCTCAAGTTGACCATGATTTTTCAAGATCTTTATCTGTTACCACTATTGATGGGTCATTTTCAGCCATGCTGCACCTCCTCAAGACGAAGCTGACGGTAATGATTTTGGCTTCTTGATTTTTGCTTTTTATATATATTTTAACGATTATTTGCATTTTTAAGTGATTTAACTTTCAACTAGAAATAAAACAAATTAGATAATAATATCATAACAATGGTTACTCTGTTTCAAATTTCTACGCTTTAAAAATATCAATAAAAGATTATGTTTCAAGCATGTTCTTTTTTTCTAAAATGTAATGTATTATCATTATTTAACCCAAATAACATTCATTTCAGTGTGTTGTGGTTTGATTGTGAATGTCGTAGTAATATAAGCCCGCCTAGGTTTTTGTAAGCTTTTTGAACTTCCACAATATAGGGCCGCCCTAGTGGTTAAACAATATAAGCCTTAAGACGTCGAGAACTGTTTAAAAGAAATGTATAAAAAATAGTTTTGTGTATTGACATTGATATATTTCCGTACGCCGCTAACGTAGCGTGACAGTCACGTAATCTCAAAAAAAAAAAACACAAAAAAAAAAAAAAAAAAAAAATTTTTTTTTTCTCAAAAAAAAAAAAAAAAAATAAAAATCCCCAACCCTGATATCTAATATAATTATATATATATATTATAATATATATCATATTTTATATAATACTAGTCGCTATATAGATATATACTAGTATATATATTATATACTAATTACTGTAATATTATAATAACTAGTTAATATATATAATAATATATAATATTATACTAAATAATATATCACCTACTATGATATATAGTATCAAGTCGGTCGATATAGAACCTTCCGGGCAGTGCAGCGAGCCACCCGTCGAGGAGGGTCCAAACGCTTCAGTTTTCCTTTCTATATTATATATTATATAGCATATATAATACGCACCATATACTAGGTATCATCTAGATTGCGCGCGTCAGGCCGTGGTGCCCTACGCCGCTATGACTACTTCTATATATATATATATATATATATAAAATATATATAATATACTATATATATATATTATATTATATATATTATATATATATTATATATTATTATATATATATATACGTATATATATATATGATATATAATATATATATTATATATATATATTTATATATATAATAAATATATATATATATATAATATATATATTATATAATTATATATATATATATTATACTGTATTATATATATTACTATATTATATATATTATATATATATATATATATTAAATATATATTATATATTATATATATATATATATATATATATATACAGTTATATATATAATATATATATATATATATAGTTATAATATATATATTATATATATATACTATATATATATATTAAAATTCATTATAATCTATACTATTTACTGCCTATTCATTTTAGGTTCAAATGATGGCTGCTTGTAAGTTAATATTTGATTATTATTATTGATCTAATTAATATTTACTCTACTGATAGGTATTAATGGCTTGCGCTCGTGACAATTATTATATTTCGTATTTTATTATTAATATAGTTATATTATTATTATTTATTGTTGATTGACTGGGACCGTATTATATTCGTATTATTCTTATTTATTTATTATTATTATTTATTATATTATTATTATTTTATATTATTATTATATTATATTATTCATTTTATTATTATTTTACTATCATCATGTATCTGTGTAGTTGTAGTTGGATGCTTTTGCAAGTTTGTTGTGATTATATTATTATTATCTATTATTATTATTATTATATATTATTATTATTATTATTAATTTATTATTATATTAATTATATTATATTATATTAGTTATTATTATTATATTGATTCAGTGTGCAAGTGCCCTTCTGTTCGTCCTTAGCCGAGGCCTTAGTATATATAGTATATACTATACTTATCATTGTCTTAGATATAGCATCATCAATTATTTATATATATCTATATATATATAATATATATATTATATATATGGGCATCTGAACTCTTCATGGTAAAAAAAAAATTATACGCTATGATAGGCTAAAGGTGGCATTACTTATCTTAGTATGTATACCATGCTTTACATATGCCATAGGCATATCCACAATATTTACCGCAAATGTTGTCAAAATATAAGCAGGCGTATATGCAAATTTAGTAAAATAATATTTATTTCCTTATATTCCAGTCACGCATAAGCATCTCTTTTGATTAATAATCAGTTTCAAAATTACAGTATCTTGTTGAGCTGTTAGAATTAAAATAATATGATTTTAATATAGATTTTTTCTCTTTCTCATTCTCTTTCTCATCTCTCTCTCATACTCTCCTCTCCCTCTCTCTCTCTCTCTCTCTTCTCTCTCTCTCTCTCTCTCTCTCTCTCCTTCTCTCCTTCTCTCTCTCTCTCCAGCCCTCTCGTCTCTCTCTCTCTCTCGATCTCTCTCTCTCTCTCTCGGTCTCTTCTCTCTCTCTCTCCTCTCTTCCTCTCTCTCTTCTTCTCATCATGCACACACTTCGCACAGCATTGATTTACTTGTATACATTTTTAGGTTGTTTTATTTCAGGTTTTTCAAAGGGAAGAAATTAGTTAAACCACTGAAAAAAAACTATTTCATAAATATTAAGCTAGTTTACTAATTGACGAAGAGTTGTTCCAGTGACTCTTATTATATTATATTATTATTATTATTATTATTACATTTTATTATTATTTATTATTCATTATTAATTTTATTATTACTTTATTATTATACTTATTGTGTGTTGCTGCTGTTTGTTGTTGTTGTTGTTGTCTGTTAATCTGTGTGTGTGTTATTTTATATTATTATTATTATGTATTATTTTATTATTTTATATTATGAATATATTATTATTATTATGTATTATTATTATTATATTATTATTATATTATTATTATTGATTATGATTATTAATTATTCATTATTCATTATTATTATTATTATATTTATATCTCTCTTCTCTCTCTCTCTCTCTCTCTTCTCTCTTCTCTGTTCTCTCTCTCTCTCTCTTCGCTCTCTCTCTCTCTCTTCTCTCTCCTCTTTCTCTCTCTCTCTGCTCTCTCTCATCTGTCTCTCTCTCTCTCTGCCTCTCGTCTCTCTCTCCTCTCATTCCCTCTCCCTCTCTCTCTCTCTCTCCTCTCTCTCTCTCTCTCTCATATGCAGTACATCTCAACACACACACACACACACAGCACACACACACACACACACACACACACACACACACACACACTGAATTTATTGCTTATAATTTTAGGATGTTTTTATCAGGTTTTTCAAAGCATGAAGCAATGGTAAGCACTTGAAAAATTATTATCATTATTGTTTCTATTATTATATTATTATTATTATTATTATTATTATTATTATTATTATTATATTATTTATTATTTTATTAGTTAATTATATTATTATTATTATTTTGTTTTGTTAAGATTTCATTATTATTATTATTATTATTGATTGTTTGTTGTTGTTGTAGTTGCTAAGGTTGTGGATGTTTTGTTATTATTATTATTATTATTATTATTATTATTATTATTATTATTATTATTATTATTATTATTATTATTATTATTATTATTATTATTATTATTATTATTATTATTATTATTATTATAATTTTTATCAGCATTATTATTATCATTGTTATTATTTTAACTTAATTTCATTTACATTACTGATATAATTGTTCTAGAAACTATTGTTTTTATTCTTTGTTATGTTATTATTATTATTATTATTATTATTATTATTATTATTATTATTATTATTATTATTATTATTATTATTATTATTATTATTATTATTATTATTATTATTATTATTATTATTATTATTTATTTTATTTTATTTTTAATTTTTATTTTTGATTTTAACTTAATTTCATTTACATTATTGATATAATTGTTCTAGAAACTATTGTTTTTATTCTCTGTTATGTTATCGTAACATAGTTTCTTAAAAGATGCACCCACATGTAGTATACTATGTCTATGACTAGTATCAACTGTAAAGTGCCTGAGAGTATATAAAGGATTGAAATCCAAAAATATTTCATTTCAGCATCAGATGCTGAGGTGTTAACACCTATTTCTCTTAGCTCTTAAATAGATGTTTATATTATTTCCACTTTATATTACAGCGATTGAAAAAGAATGGACAAATCAACTGATGGTGGAATACCTAATAAGAAGCGTAAAACTCGCGTAGCAAGTATAAATCATGTGTCCGTGGAAGAGATTAATTCAACAATGGAACGTCATACGTATGAAATAGAAGTTCAGGACAAGGATTTCTTTAATAATAAATGTGGTATTGAAGAATCATTTGAAAAAGTCATAAAAGAAGTAATTAACGAGATTAAACAAGATATCGATTATAACGCGTTGAGAATGCGTGTAGGGATAAATTTCACATTTGGTGAAGAAGGCTCTGATCGGAAGTTCTACATTAATATAAATTATCATGATATAGCTATAGGTAATGCTGTATCTGAGATTCTAAGACGTCTGCAGTTCTCTTTTCAATCGGGCGATAAGGCTTCATTTGCAAAGTTTAAAGTTACAGCTACTGTCTTTCGCCTTCATCAAGGGCAAGGCAAGATCAATAATACTGATATTCAAAGTGAATGCGAAAATACTGATGCATTTAAGGTCTTAAATATTAGTTTTGAACATAAATACATTCCTAAAATTCATCTACTTGAAGGATCTTCAGGTTGTGCTTTCAGAGCAATTATACTCTATAAAAAAACCGTAAGAAACGGTGTGAAGCCTGCGAATATAGACTCTAGTACAATTGAAAAAGAACCAATAAATCTAGCTAAAAAGTGTGGGATAGATTATGATAAGCCTTTTATAGCCACTGATTTCAAAAAAATCGAGGACATCAAAAAGTGCCGTATCATAGTATTCGGGCCTGAAGGTAACGACGTTAAAATAATATATAACCCATCTAATGAAAACAGGAACGACCCACTATACATCATTGTTCACGATGGAAATAACCATTACTACGCTGTAGCCGAAGATAAGTTAAAGCTGTGTTTTGAGAATACCAGAAAAAAACATGCATACATGAATGGAATCTTCTGTACTTACTGTTACACTTTCAATAGTAATAACATAGCCTATAAACTCACCTGTGAACATTATGGATGCCGACAATGTTTAGATGATAAATGTAAAGGCTCAAGCAATCATGACGGCATCTTCCAAGAATGTTTCGACTGCAATCGTAAATTTTACAATGCTAACTGCTTAAAAAATCATCAAGATAATAAAACATGTAAGAAAATAAAAATATGTAAACTATGTCTAACCCAAATAAAGTCTGATCGTAGTGGAAATTTTAAACACGATTGTACAAAAGCATATTGCACTATATGTAAAGAAAAATATGAACCTAAAGAAGACGAATACCATATATGCTACATGAAGAAGAAAAATAAGAAGAAGAACGATAAGAAAAAGGAAGATAATATTGATGAAGCTGAAGAACCTAAGGTGTATACATGCTATTACGACATCGAGACGTACCAACAGGAAAAAGGATCTAATGCTAAAGGACGAAGAAAAATAGAATTACAACCATACTTATTAGTATGTCAGATGATATGTGATCAATGCACAGACAAGGAAGGGGAGAATGTATATAAACATTGTGGTCCACGTACAACAACATTTAAAATAGAAGATGAAAAATCACCTGTAAATCAATTTATAGATTTCATAATGGACTTTTCAGAGAAGAAGAAGAACAAAAAATCAAAAGTAGTTGTAGCTGCCCATAATGGCTGTAAATTTGATCATCAGTTCATATATGCATCTTTACTAACTCATCCTAATTCGAAAGCTATCACTAACAGTCCTATAAAAAGAGGCAATAAAATCATATCAATGGGCTCTAATGGAAATATAGTATTTAGAGATACACTGCTTTTCACCCCTTGTGCTCTGAAAAACATGCCTAAATGCATGGGAATAAATGATAAAAACATGCCAAAGGATTCTTCCCTTATACATTTTTTAATGAGGAGACTTTACATTACAAAGGACTTATTCCCAACAAGGAACTTTTTGAAATGGTGAAAATGTCAGTTATAGAAAAACAAGATTTTCAGGAGTACTATAATAGCTTTGAGAATAAAGAATACAGTATTTTTGAAGAATGCAAAAAGTACTGCATCCAGGATGTCAATGTGCTTAGAAAATGTTTCGAAAAGTTCAGAACCAGTTTTATAAAATATTTTAATATTGACTGTCTTGTTGAGTGCACAATGATTGCATCTTTATGCTACACAATCTATAAAAATGTATTCATGCCTGAAGGAAAAATCACTATTCTAGGTAGAGAGAATCCAAGAACCTTTCATATCGAAGCTGTAATTCGTGTTGGATCATGTATCAGAGAAATTAAAATAATATCAGTATTAAAGACATGACGCACATGGGGCGGTGAGATCGTTTAAAATGAAAAATAAATGGCTCTACCCCGACGGATTCGGATATGTAAATGGAGTAAAAACAGCATTTTTGTATCATGGATGTGCATGGCATGGACATAAAGACTGTAATAAAGGAAAAGGCACACTTCATGGTAATTCATCTTTAGACCGTTACACACTCACGTTGAATCAAGAAAACGTGTACAGAGAAAATGGTTTTAATGTGGTTAGAGTGTGGGAATGCGAATGGATAGCACAGAAAGAAGAAACAATTCAAGATCCTGATCACATCGATAAAGACGTGACTGTTAAAGAATATGTGCAGCGTATAAGCAACGACGCTGTTAACAATAGACTTGTAATAGACAAATCATTGTTTGGAGGTCGTACTGAGCCTTTCGTGCATTATTACCCACCAACTGAAGGAAAAAAGATAATGTATTTAGATTATACATCTCTCTATCCTTTTGTACAGAAACGAATGAAGTATCCATGCGGTCCACCTGAAAAACTAATAGGTGATAAAGTACCTGATATTGAGGATTTTAAGAAAGGAATCAATGACAAATATTTTGGGGCGGCGTATATTAAGATCCTCCCTCCACAAGATCTATACATTCCTGTCCTTCCTGAACGGACTAAAAAGAAACTGATGTTTCCATTATGTGCGAAATGTGTAGAGAAAGGATGTGAGAAATGCACTCATAATGAGAATGAACGTGCAATAGATGGAGTATATACAACACCTGAAATTAAGCTGGCGCTAGATATGGGATATAAAATACTTAAGATATTTGAAGCATGGGTATTTAAAGAACAAGAGTTCTTGTTTGAAGGGTATGTCAACCATTTCATAAAAATAAAGACTGAAGCTTCAGGGTTACCCAATAATATTCATGAAGACGATCCTGATTTTGAAGAAAAACTTAAAGAATTCGTGCGTCTTTTCAATGAAAAAGAGGGTGTAGAGCTTGACATAAACAACATCAAGAAGAACCAAGGCATTGCGATTCGATAGGCGAAGCTGTGTTTAAATAAGTACTTCTGGGAAAATTAGCCCTCCAAAATACCACCAACACG
Source organism: Trachelipus rathkii (assembly GCA_015478945.1). Taxonomy (NCBI): domain Eukaryota; kingdom Metazoa; phylum Arthropoda; class Malacostraca; order Isopoda; family Trachelipodidae; genus Trachelipus; species Trachelipus rathkii. The sequence goes on along the minus strand of JABUQX010084864.1, from coordinate 7,321 downwards.
TGAAGATTAGAGTATGTGTTAGTGATGAAAGAAGTAGTGGGAATTGATCAATCAACAGTGATAATTAGAGTCACCCTTCCAGTGTTGTTACCTATAGGCAGTAAATACGTTGTACAATTGTTGAAAAATATTATAAACGTCACTTTTATTGAAGTATACCATTGCATCGTTTACGACCCGCTTACGCCGGCGTGATAAAATTATACGAATTACTTAATAAAGTTAAAGAAAGAGCATTATATTGTGAACAACAGATTGTCATGCATTTTTGTATTCTGGTTGAAAACGATGAAGTTCCCGATACAGGTAATTTCTAGTGTTTGAATTACAGATGAAGATAGCTGAATACGTCAGCGTGCTTATGGTGATTCACTTTGTATTGCACAGACCTAAATCTTAGGCTGTCAGAAAAGAACTAAGGAAGGTAAATTATAAATACCTGATTGTAAAAGTCCAAAGGCCTTACAATCAATAAAGACACTAAAGATACTATTAATTTTGGGAAATTGTTAAATTAGTAAACTGAACGAGGCCCTGCTTGAAATAATCACATGCCACGAATGAATCATTGTATGAGGACATCAGCATACAAATGACGTTACGATAAAGCAATGAATGAGATACCAATTGGATGAAATGACTATGATGATAATGAAGTAACTGAAATAGAACTTCCACATAAAATTGCATCCAAAACAAATGAGTCACAGAATCCATTAGCGAACTTACATGGAAGTAATAGAGGTGGCCTATGTTACAACATACCTACTACAACTTTTCAAGCAGGGAAACATGGAGGCGTCAGTATTATATCAGGCTCTAGAATGTTACAACATACATCTGATAAACGTATCTTTGTACGAAACTCATTCCGTACAGTATCCTATGGCTTTAAGGGCACGTTGATATCTATTTAATATATATATATATATATATATATATATATTATATATATATATATATATAATATATATATATATATATATATATATAATATATATATAATATATATATATATATATATATATATATATATATATTATATATATATATATATATATATATATATATAATATATATATATTATAATATATATATGATATATTATATATTATATATGATTGAGATATGATAATATATATTATATATAGTATAGTTTAATATATTATATATATAATACGAAAGATTTTTCCTATGTGAAAAATATTTTGTAAAATAAATATATTATATATATATATATATATATATATAATTATATATATATTATATATATATAATATATAATATATATATATATATATATAATATGATCTTATACAATAGATTTCCTATCTGTTATTCATAATGAATAATATATAATATATAGATATATTATATATATATATTATTATATTTATATATATTATATTATATATATATATATATAATTATATAATATATCTATATATATATATATATATATACAATGTTTCCTATCTGTAATATTCATAATAATAAAATGTAAATAATAAATTATTTTATTACCCTTATTTATTTTGATTATTTTATGATGTATTTAATATGTCAAGGAAAACGTTGATTTAAAAGTTGTGTCAGGTGAGGTTGGAGAAAGAGATATATGATGTTTGTACTTGATTACGTGTGCTGTATACATTGTTCAGTTAATAACGAATACCGAGATAAAGAGTCTAGCGGACTTAAGGAGTGACCTTTATTAATCTAACGATTAATCGATACTTTATTATGAAAAAAGGAATGCATTATTATACAATGAAAAAAAAATGTTTTATAAAAAAATTATTATTTTTTTACTTATTTATCGATTAATCGATTAATTGATATTTTAATATCCTAAAAACTTGACTTAAAGACGTAAAGCAGTAATGACATAAAGCATTAAAGACGTAAAGCAGTAAAGCATATTATTCACACTGCTGCTATGCAAATGCGATATTGTTTTACTGCTTTAAAGTATGTAAAGTATATGTTTTTAATAAATTTTTATTAATAAAATATATTGAAATACGATGTAAAGCAGTAAAGACATAAAGCATTAAAGCAGTAAAGCAGTAAAGCAGTAAAGCAGTAAAGCAGTAAAGCATTAAAGCAGTAAAGCAGTAAAGCATATTATAAGTACGTTAGGGCATAAAGATGTATGATTTTCCGGTTCTGTGCGTGGTTCTTTGCGACGATTGCGTTTCAGTGCTGCGTGATTCAACCTTCAAGCGCTTTGCGAGGCGATTCGGGACAATGGCCACGGCGGCTGCGGAAACAACAACGACGATTGACGGGGTCTGCCAAACAACGATTGCGACGATTAA
>JABUQX010084863.1:47500-58910 GCA_015478945.1 Trachelipus rathkii | reverse complement strand
CTTTTAAATTAATAAATATTAAAATAGAGTAATAAACTAAATACTATTTAATTTATTTCATTTAGGGTTCTTATCCCGGGTTCGCTTTGAGACTTTTTATCCCGGGTTTGCATTGAAGTTGAGCTTTTTATCCTGGGTATTCACATTGAAGTTTTATCCCAGATTACTCACATTGAAGTTTATACCTTGGGTATCTGATTTACATTTAGTTATATCCTGGAGACGTACTTTTAAGCTAAATTCCCAATCATAACTCTTGATTCTGCTTCTGCAAAGGAATCTCAAATATATGTCTGACTCCTGATCTTATGTCTGGATTCTTACTTGTTGAAATCATCGATTATCTGCAAAGGAAACAACTATTAAAAATCGTAAACAAGACTTAATTCTTCAATATTCAAAGTCAAATACATCTATCTACCAGAATCTACTATTTACTACTACTAAGACTAAATACTTACCTTCAATTTTGCAAATAATATCCAGTCACAGCTGAAACAACCTAAACTTGGATTAATGAAGATAATCCTTTACTTAAGATAAGTTAGCTCTGCATTATTTTATAACATTTTCTATGGATGTTAATGTCCAGCAATATTCTCCAGCTTGAATATTCTTTTTGACGTTAATGTCTAAACAGTTTCGCAATTGATATTTTTCATAACTTTGGAGAACCAGTATATTTCTAAGAAGGGCCTGAGCCATAAAGCTACAAAATTCGGAAGACTCCATGTTTGAGAGACGAGAATAATAACAACAACCGCCTACGGTAAAAAGATAAGGAAGACAGGCGAAGTCAAAATTGAACAGAGTATGCTTGTGTCATCTGAACATCAAAGCACCTGGGTTTCAGTAAAGGAATAAAGAGGTAAGTCTAAGAGAAGATGGATGACTAAGTCAATCAAAGATGGAAATTAGAAATTAATATTTTAAATATGAAAGTATTGCAGAGAGTTAGAAGTTTTTTGGCAACTTACTACACCAGATGTGGCTAAGGAGTCAATACCCAGCAGGACCACTCGCTACAAAAGTCTACCTCCAACCTCCTTCAGTTCATGGAAGGTGGGCACCCATCGAATAAAACTCTTACTACGTTCAAGTTGTCATGACCCAAAGACAGAAGCTTGATAATTATCAGGTGGCCAGCAAGGGTCGATGAATGAAAAGGGCCATACTAGATATAAGTCCTTAAAGATCTTTCAGAGCCACCTTCATAGTTGGTGTCGATGTTAGGGAGTTGTTCTCACATCCTTCTAGGCTAGACCAGAAACAGTGTAATTTTAATATTGACTCTTAATGATGCCTTTAGGTTTAGGTCATCAGTTATTAGCATCCGATGATAGTATATTGAAAAGATAATTATATAGAAAAAGATAGAACATAAGACTATTCTATATAATCTGGATTCACATGTCATTTAAATTGAATAAAGTGTAAGAGTGAGCACACTCATTATATTATAAATACACGGAATTCTATATAAATTGTATACATTAGAATTATTATATGATAGTGTGGAACGGTGCATTAAGAGTGAACTGCGAAAAAGTACAGTTTGTCTCGAGTGATTGTGGTGCTGACAGAGTGTGGTACTTCGAGGATACTAATCAGAAGAAAGTGAATGGAAGCAGGTGCCGACGTAAAAATATCGATTGATCAGTAGAGAGAGTGAACATTGGGAATAAATAAAGTTATCTTTATTGATGATAGAAGCATCGCGAGTAAGATGAGTGACGGAAAGAATAATTTCCATCCAAAGAAGATTAAAAACGTAAATATATTACTGGAGAATGTCTGAAGCGCAGATAAAGCTTCACTAATACAATGTTACTCTATATAGTCAAGTACAGAGTCTAACAATGTATCTTGTACATTGAGTACTTCGACGAACGCACTCGATAATATCCTGTATCAATTAGAAGGTAATGATGAAGTAAAATATAATGGTGATGGGCGCGTTTCTTGCCTATCTCCCAAATCAGCTACAACAAGTAAACTATTATGATTATAAATCTATATTTGATGAGAAAAATGTATTATAAAATTAAGTAATTTCAAAATATATAAGTGAAGCTTCAAATAAATTAGAATAATTACTTAACTAGCACCTACTCATTTTAAGTATATATACCTAACCTATCACCTACCTCATAATCTTCTTATCATATTAATATATATCACATGCCATATTAATATTAAATATATCTCACATAAGTTTGCTTGGAGAAAGTCATTGCTTATATTTTCAATCACATCCAGGGTATAGATATATAAATATATATAAGTATATATATATATACTATACTATGATTATAAAATTAAATTTAATTCACTTTCCTATACTCTCACATTATATAATAACTCACATACTCACACCTTTAACTAATCTTAGTGAGTACAATTAACATTACTTATTGTATATTCACATTTGTCTAAAACCTAGCACACTCATTAATTGTGTCAGGAAAAATATAATATCACCTTATATAAACTGGACACCAGTGATTAGAATATTTTGACCATCGCTAAAAATTTTCATGACATCGTGATACAGTAAGTAGAGTGATCGAGTTGATTTCACCGTCCGCACAAATGGGGTATTTTCATCAGATTCACCTCAGCCACGTATAAATATGTTAACCATATATATATATTATATTCACATTTTGAATAATCACTAGGTCTGCAATCAAATGTATTTAAATTTATCATCACTTACATTTTTAAGGGAGATTTTTTACGAGTTGTAGTTTGTAATGCTATACACTTCCGCCTTTAACACTTCGACTTTTGATTGATAGACTAATCTCGTACATAGACAAGGTTAACGTAGGCTATGTTAACTTCAATCATTAATAGTGTATATTACTCACTTATTCCTTTATGTGTTAATTTCCGAACATAAATACTTCTATTAAGAGCGGCTATGATACCAAACCTGACGTGAAGTATTGATGTATTCATGATAACCATTATTGCCTTAATAACATCTCCATGATGTTGTATGGTCATTTTTGACAAAGCTTTGTCGATGTTGCTGTTGGCCATAACTACACAAATGCATTTGCCATCCAACTTGTGGAAAAGATTGTTGATATATGGCAACCAAGTAACAATCCTTGTACACACATTTGAATACTTTGGCAGTGCAATTCAAGTATATTTGTTCATATGCGGACCCTAATTTATTATATATTTCAGGTTTACAAAAATTCTTGATAAAAAAAAAATGTGTAGTGCTTTGTATCAATATTGACATTTTATTTTTAGTTTCTCGCCTACTTATAAAATAGGATTTAATTCTTCCAATTTGCAAATAGGCCTATACTATACGAAGCCTTTGAGTTGAAACTAGGAGGGCTTACTTTTTTTTTTTAAACATACCAGGCTATAGTACTTTTATAGTGAAGCCATAACTACAATTTCTGAAAAATATGCATATTTGATGGCAAATATTGGTTATTCCCACTCCAAACCTTTTGAAAACCGAATTTGTCAAATATACGAATGTGTTTATACGTACATTGGCCTCAAAAAAACAAAACAAAATCAAAACGCAAAGATTCAAGGGTTTGACAAACCCCGCGTGTGTGTGCCTCCTTTAGGGTGTGTTAGAGAATAGGTAAAAGGTTGAAACTTGGTAGGCTTATGGATAATTACGTAACTTCGTCTGAGACGAGGTTACATGTAGCTGCTTTCCCCCGAAAGGGGATACAGCCCCACTAAAAGTTTTAGGATTATCTTTTTATGGGTTAGAATGTATGTAAAGGGTTGAAACCTGGTGTACTTATAGGGGATGACGTAATACGTATGTATTGTAGCGGTACATCTAGTTCGATATCTGAAGAGGTATTTCTTAGCGAGTAGGTAAAGGGTTGAAACTTGGTATACTTATAGCTTACGACTTAACTTCGTCTACGACGAAGTTACTTGATGATCCATCCCGCAGAAGGGGTTGCAACCCTCTTAAAATTTTAGGGTTGCTTTTTTAAAGGTTAGAGAGCTCAAAATGGGTTTAAATTTGCAGCACATGTAGGTAATGATGTAACCTCGGCGCAGCTGACTTTACGTGTGCTTTGTCGCGGTACAGCTGGTTCGATCTCTGAGGAGTATTTCTTAGAGACGTCGTTTCCCCTTCAAATTTTGCAACCTTCTTCTTCTTATGACGTATCCTCGTCGTAGACGTAGTGACGTCAATGTGCTATTGCGGCATGCCGGTTCGATCTCTGAGGAGGTACTTCTTAGAGACATCGTATTCCATACAAATTTGGTATACCTTTTTCTTATGGGGTAGCCTCGTCGTAAAAGAGGTTATGTGCAGCTATGCCCGGTCGTGTGATGGGGCCAAACCCCAAAACCTTGGAAATTGTCTTAAAAGGATGAAATTTGGAGAGTGCATAGAAGAGGATGAAAGAATTAAATTTCGGATACTATAATTAAACGTCGGAACAAATGAATCGGAACCGGAGTCGGAGCTGGAGTTGGAGGCTACAAACACACAATGAGCACAATATTGGTGTCCTTTTATAGGTTTGCAATAACGTGGACATCAAATATGATAGTTTCAAGTTGATGCGATGAGTCTGTGATTCACCAGGGCGTAGGGTCCCCACCGAAAAGCACAGAGTGCATAAGAGGAGACAGAGTAGTAGAGGACGGTGATGATGACGGTGAGGAATACAGCTATTAATTACATAAATGATCACTCTAGCAACAGTCCTATGTTGTATAATTTACTATGTTATACATTTAGTATTATAGAGCTCTAGTATTATAGAGCTCTCTACATATTCATTCATGTGTTTCATTCTTTGTATCACAGTTTTTATATAAGTTCATTTTATTTAATTTTGAGTGGTTTATAGAGACGGAGATAAAAATGAGATAGCACATGACATTATTATGACTTATTATCGAATTGCGCCGGCGTGTACTCGTGTGAGCAGACGTGAGATGGATAAGCGGCTTCACAGATACTGACGAACACTAAGAACGAGATCCTCGAGCAGCAGACTAGTCCAATCATTATAATTAAGACGGATAGGAATAGGAGGCAGCATCGGTTGGCTAAAATTAATGCTCTAGTCACATCTTCGTGTATTCATCTAATAAATGTCGAGGTTTCCTAGGAACAAATCATATTGTAATATATTATATATATATATATATATATATATAATATTATTTAAATATATTATTACGTATGGCTATGAAGGCATCATTATTATGTAGTAAGATACTATTGAAACCAGATATAATGCAGTATTATTCATCAAATATCATACGAGAATAACGTTATTACACATCTAAGAAGATGAGAGCTAGTATTAGTGTGATTAGACTAGGAAATATGAACTATATATTGATATAATGTAGTGAGGTAAGAATTATATCATATATTATACATAATATTGGATATAAAGCCGGCACGATGATATGCTTATTGTATTTTTTGACACTAATAGTAATAGCGATATATAGCTGAAGATTAGAATATTCACAGAACGAGATCATAAGGACGTCAGTAATCACTATGGTAGCTGGGAGCTATGACGACGAACTGTCGGATCAGGACGGTATATAAACGAATAGAACATTAGGATGGATAGACATAGTTTAAGAATTCTATATATTATAATATATATTTATAGATATAATATATTATAGTATATTATATATTATTATATATTATATATATGATATAATTATAACTATATATATTATATATATATTATAATAAATATTATAAATATATATTATATATATATATATAGCTATATATAATATATATATATATATTAATAATATTTATATTATATATATATATATATATATATAATATATAATCATAGATAATATATATATATATATATATATATAATATATATATATATAAGAGAGGGTACCCCAACTTTTTTTTTTGCCCGCAATTCGCAATTCCGCAACTCTTTGTTGGACATTCCGCGTTGCAATTTCTGCACTTTTTTGGCTTGCCAGTCCGCTAGCCGCAATCCCGGCCAAAATTTTCGGGGAAAAAGCTTTTTTTTTTCCCCCCCCCCTCTCTCATGCCTTTGTTTCGCCAGTGTCTGCTAAATCGAAATTCTTGCAATTCCAAAGACATGTTTTTTGTTTCGCGCAGTCCACTCATCGCAAATCGCTAATTCTAATCGCCAAATAAGTTTTTTCGCATTTGAAAGTCTGCAACAGCCCGCTAACCCCTTTATTATTAGTTAAAAACATAATTTCCATTAAAATTACCTTACAATTATATCCATTTATCTTAATTTTTATATTTTAAAGTTATTTTATATTTTCATCTGAAGTTTTATTAAACACTGGTTATATATATATATCTATATATTATATATATATATATTATATATATATCATAATATATATATATATATATATATATAATATATATTATATATATATATATATATATATATATATATTATATATAATATATTTTAAATATATATATGATATATATTTAATATATAAATATTTATACATATATATATACGGTATATATATTATATTATATAATATATATAGATATATATATATATATATATATAATATAATATATATATATATATATAATATATAAATAATATATAATATATATATATATATTATATAATATACTATATCCATACGTACATACATACATATATATATATATATATATTAGTATATATATAATATATATATATAGATATATATATACTATTAGTTATTATATTATATATATATTGATAATTCCTAACCTAATTGGAATTCAACTAAATTAGTCCATGTATTGTCTGTCCTCGCTCCTCCTCCTCCTTCTCCTCCTTCTCCTTCCTCTTGCACAGCCACTTCAAATTCAAGAGATGCATACTTCCATTTACAAACACCACCGTTCTCAAAGTTTTCATCAGTCATGGGATGACCTCATTAGGCCTGAGAACTAGATCAGAGCCCAAGCTGAAAAGTCTCTCCTCAGCCACGGAGCGAGGGACAGAAATGTGTATTGGTAAAGAGCGTCCAACCCAGGCCTCCCGTGTGCTGCTGGGAACAGGTTTACTCAGAGAGAAGATGGGTTTTCTCTTCACCATCCAGTTTGTTTAGCTCTCAAAGGCCTTCTTCAAGTCCTTCTCAAGGTGGTCGGGAGCCATAGGCTAGTTATCATTCACCCTCATGTAATGAAAGGGGTCGTCTTCCACCTATTCCTACTCTTCGGCAGCACCGTCATTTTTCTAAAGGAACCCATGTTTACTCAAACGCACCTCCATGATGTCCTGGCTTCTTGATAGTCTCCTTCAAGTCCTCATTCAGTCCTCTACAGACCCAATAACCTATATAAGGAGGGCTATGAACATCAACAGGTTATGTCCACAACAGGTGCTCAAACCTCCCCTTGATGACCACATAACATTTTCGTATATATCTATATATATATATATATATATAGTATATATATATATATTTATATATAGTATTATATATATATATATATATATATATATATTTTATATAATATCTATACTATATATACAATATATATATATACTATAATAGCGGTACTATATATATATATATAATATATATGTATATAGTAGTATATATATATTATATTATATATATATATATATTGTATATTATATATATATTACTAATATATATATATAAATATAATAATATTATAATATATATATATATTATATTATTTATATATATATATATATTATCATATGTATATATATAAATATATATATATATGTATATGTATATATATATATATATATTATATTATATATATATATCTTATATATATATATATATCATATATATATATATTAGATATATAAATATATAGTATATATAATATATATATTATACATATATATATATATATATATTGTATACTTAATATATATTATATATATCTATATATGAATAATAGTATATATACGTATATATCATACTGATATATATATATATAACCGAAATTGTCCGAATTATAAAATGACATTATTCTTCTTGCTGCTGAAATTATTTTTGTTAGCATAGCTGGAGACCACACACAAGACACAGAGTCACATTATATAGGAATATAATATTATAATTATATATATATATATATTATATATAATATATTTATATAGTATAATATATATATATATATATATATATGTAATTCGATATATATACTATATACCTTAATATAATATATAGATATATATATAGTAAATGAGTATATATTAGTATATATATATTATATATATATATATAGTACTAATAATATATATAATATATAGTATATATATAATATATATATAGTAGCATATAAATATTATGTATATATTATTATATATATATATATATATATATATATAATATATATATATTATATATTTCTATAGGTTTTATATTTTTATGATATGTTTTCCTGTAATTAAGTAAAACATATTATATTATATATTCATTATATATATATATAATATATATATATTATTAATATTATATATATATATATATAATATATATATATATATATATTATATATAATATTAAATATTTATATATATATATACTATATAATATATATATTATATATATAAGTATATATATAATATATGATATATATATATATATTACTATATAGTATATGATATATAAATATCTATATATATATATATATAATATAGTAAATATAATATGAAATATTATCAATAGTATATATAATACCCCAGTATATTATATAATACTATATATATATAGTACTTATATATATTTATATCATATTAATATATAATATATGAATATATTATATATCTATATCTAGAGCCATCTCAGACTAGGGTTTAATTGCCCAACATTAGAATTTGAAAGTTTGTGTTTTTGGCAATCGAAACAGTAATCTCCAGAACAAGCTCTAGAACAAAATATTTCGGACCGCAATCATTGAATTATATACTCTAAGGTAGGGTTTGCATTCCCCTTCAGTGGGCCAAGCATCTTCTTTCCATTTCGCCTCGAAACTCCTTCCCAGAGCTCTGTAGAAGATCGTGCTTCTAAGCGCATAAGCCTCCGATGTTGGTCCTGGAGTAGTTCAAGCAAGTAAGTAAAGGCCGGGTTGCTAGCCCTGTCGCCCTTGAATTCTGCGAAGAAATCTTCAATAAGAACTGCCGTGCTGCAGATTAACGACAACTTTTCAAATTATCGTAATCGCAATTCGCGCATTTTTTTTGTAGTCCACAATTGCGGACTAATTGCGTGAACTCTTACCTGTGATATATAGTTGACCTGTACTCTCCATCTCGGTAACTGATTTGTTTGTCTTATATATTATTAAAGAAATTTAATTTTATATAAAACATTACAAACATTTATATATATATATAAAGAATAAATTATATATATTTATTTATATATATATATATATATATATATATATATATAATTATATATAATATATATAAATATATATATATATATATATATATATATGTATGTATATATATATATAAGTATATATATTATATATTATTATATAATTATATATTATATATAATATATATATTATATATATATATCTATTATATATATATTATATATATTATATATGTATATATATATATATATTATTATTATATATATATATATATATATTATATATATATATATAATATATTATATATATATTTATATATATATATATATATAATAGTATATATATATTATATATATATATATATATATTATATATAATATATTATACTATAAATATATATATATTATACTTTATATTATATATATGTATGATATATATATATATATATATATATTTATATATATATATATTATATATATATATATATAGTAGATATATATATATATATATATATATATCAATTATATAATATATATATATATATATAAGAGTAAATATTAAATTATTAAATAAACTAATAATTAATGAAGCTAAATAAATAAGTATATTTCGTTTCATTTCCTTCAACCTCAGTACAAAAAAATAATTAATTCAAAATTTAATTAAAATTTTTTACATAAAAATGTGTTTTGAAAGAAGCTATTTCGTAGTCATAATTTGCTTCATTACTTAATTATTTGATACATTAATAAACTTATTTTCGGGTTAAATCAAAAGCAAAATAATTCCAAGATTTTGCAAAGGAAATTCTGTAGCTTGAAAAGAGTTTTAAATTTGAAAAGTTGACAGGAAAAAGGGTCGACACAACATCAAAAAAATTTCCAGTAGAGCCCGACGCAGGCGTTAGGATAGGTTAGGTTGTTAGGTTAGGTTAGGTTAGGTTAGGTTAGGTTAGGTTAGGTTAGGTTAGGTTAGGTTAGGTTAGGTTAGGTTTTGTTGGAATAGGTAGGTTAGGTTAGGTTAGGTTAGGTTAGGTCAGGTTAGGTTAGGTTAGGTTAGGTTAGGTTTTGTTGGATTAGGTTAGGTTAGGTTATGTTAGGTTAGGTTAGGTTAGGTTAAGTTAAGTTTTGTTGGATTAGGTTAGGTTAGGTTAGGATAGGTTAGGTTAGTTTGGGTTTGTTGGATAGGTTAGGTTAGGTTAGGTTAGGTTAGGTTAGGTTAGGTTAGGTTAGGTTAGGTTAGGTTAGGTTAGGTTAGCCGCTACCGTGGCTCAAATGGTAGAGCGACGAAGTCGCATGGCAAGGTGCGGTCGAATCCTAGGTAGAAATTACCTAGAGAAGTTCCCCTCCTTGAATAGGGCTATGCCCGTGAGGTGTGAACTTTTTCTATAAAAAAGTGAAGTTTTGTTGGATTAGGTTAGGTTAGGTTAGGTTAGGTTAGGTTTTGTTGGATTAGGTTAGGTTAGGTTATGTAGTTAGGGTTTAGGTTACAGTTTAAGTATTTTTGGTTGGATTAAGGTTAGGCTAGTTGGTTGGTTAGTTAGGAGTTTTTGTCTGGAATTAGGTTTAGGTTAGGTTAGGTTAGGTTTACGTTTAGGTTAGGTTAGGGTTAGGTTAAGTTTTGTTGGATTAGGTTAGGTTAGGTTAGGTTAGGTTAGGTTAGGTTAGGTTAAGTTTTGCTGGATTAGTTTGATAAACTTGAAATAACCAGATTTTTATTTTACAAATGTTGACCCATTTTCCTGTCAACCAATTTTCCTGTCGACCATTTGTGCATAGGTCCATTCTTTACGACGAAAGTTTTATCTCATATATCTTGAGATAAAGTATTCTAACTTGAAGAGAAGATCACCGATTTCAAAAGGGAACCCTTATATTGATAACATTGTTTTCCTAACTTGAAAAATAGCTTCTTTTCTTTCTTAATGAAACACCGGATCTCCGGCTCCTGTTAGGCCGGAGTTCCGGCCTTTTTCAAGGTCTCCGGCTCCTGTTAGGCCGGAGTTCCGGCCTTTTTCAAGGTCTCCGA
>JABUQX010084863.1:2500-42500 GCA_015478945.1 Trachelipus rathkii | reverse complement strand
CGCAGCGGCAGGTGCTCGAGGAGCTTATCACTCGCGTACCTCTGCTCTTTACGTCACCCTCGTAGAACTAGGGGGTGCTGTGTCTGCTGCATGAGTTTTGTGTTTATATTGGTAACTCCCGGCTAGTTCGCAGTGGTGCTTCCTTCTTTCCTGCCACATCTGTTCTGTGGAATTCTCTTCCATCTTCTGTGTTTCCTGCTGAATTTAATCTCCCCCACTTTAAAGCCTGCGTCTGTGCTCATCTGCGTAATTTTAAATTTATTTGTTGACTTTGAGGCGTGTAACACTCTTGAATAGGGTCGCCTGTGAGTGGGAGGGATGAAATGAAAAAAAAAAATGGTAATAGTTGAGTTTACAATCTAGGAAAATCGATATTTTTCAGAAGTAATCGATGTTTTGATATGGGTATGACGCAACCCTAACACATGTTTTTGATAAAGAATTGCAAAACTTACGATATATTAATAAAGAACAATATTCGGTGTTTTCAAATGTTATTTCTTTTTTTACGTTCGAAAAATAAGTGAGGATATGATAAGTTTTGTTAAGTAGACACAGATTTTCTGTGTATACTTAGCAAAACTTATCATAACCTAAACTTAATAGGTCCTAAACCGAATTTAAACTATATAAAAAAAAATCGGTATATGGATTAAATTTATGCATGAGAGAGATTTGGCAGAGCTTTATTAGTCATTTTATCTCGGGACGAAAGTTATAACTAAAAACGATTGGAAAAAAAAATATCGATTTTTCGTCAGATTGAGATTAAGTCAACTATTACCATATATATATATATATATATATATATATATATATATATATATATATATATATATATATATATATATATATATATATATATATATTAGTGATGCTAGCAGATGTCATTTTTTTCGCATCCGCGGATGCGGATGGGATGTTTGATTTTAACATCCGCGGATGCGGATGCGGATGTTTAATATATATATATATATATATATATATATATATATATATATATATATATATATATATATATATATATATATATATATATATATATATATATATATATATATATATATATATATATATATATATATATCGAGTTTTAGCCACAATCTATTAATATAATTGTTACCAGGGTGCGGGATGGGGACCCAACTCAAATCAACCTCTTTCCCTAACCTCCGACCTTAATGAAAGAGATTTTACATGGATTATATACTTTTTGCACTAGTATTGAAATTCAAATATGGGAAGGTTGTGCTTGAGAGACATCAATTTTTCTGCCTTTTCAGCTTTTTCTGCTGAGAGTCTGTTTCTCTTTTCATCATATGTTATCCCAGCATTGCTAAATACTCTCTCACTTGGAACACTAGTTGGAGGACAGGCCAGGTATTTCCTTGCAAGTTTACTTAAGCGTGGGTAAACATTTTGCATTTTGCTTAATTAACACTCCACCAACTGATAGGATCGTCATTTGATTTGTATCTAGTCGTTTTTCTTGGTGATAGTTTTCAATCATTTGCACTGCATCTTTTGATAATGCGTGTGTTTCTTCCTCACTACTGGACTGTAGAAATTCTTCCAGTGAATCTGTTATTGATTTACTTGTAGAAGATGTTGGTTCTGTATATTTCATTTTTTTTCTTTTAATGGATGGCTAATTAATAGACTGTTCGGATTGAAGTTTTCTTGCAAGTTTACTCAAGCGTGGGTAAACATTTTGATTAACTTTCCACCAACTGATTGGATCATCATTTGAATCTAATTGTTTTTCTTGGTGATAGTTTTCAATCATTTGCACTACATCTTTTGGTAATGTGTGTGTTTCTTCATCACTACTGGACTGTAGAAATTCTTCCAGTGAATCTGTTATTGATTTACTTGTAGAAGGTGTTGGTTCTGTAGATTTTGTTTTTTTCCTTTTAATGAGTGGCGAATTAATAGACTGTTCGGATTGAAGTTTTTCAACTGCAACACAAAGTAACGATTTAACTTGTTCTAATATCGTTACAAAAAAACTTGCTTTATAACGGGAATCTAAGTAAGTTGCAATAGTATGAAGGTCATTAATTTCCACAGAACCAAAGTGTTTTTCTAGCTCTAGTTTAATTACATCTTTCATTCTTTTTAAATCGTCATCATTTTCATTTGAAGATGGTTCAAAATGCTTCCTTAGCGTTGAGATTAATAGTATTACATAAGAGACAGAAGCTGTAGAGGCGCTGATTTTTTGGTAGTTTCTTCAAATGGTTTCAATAGTTTAATGCAGTGTGATATGATGTCATTTTCCAAATTAATAAGATTGTTAACTTTGGAATACGAACTGGCGTACGAAGCAAGAAGTTCTTTGAGCAATACTTCTTTCCATCATATGAAGTGTATTATTCCAGCGAGTTGGAATGTCTTTGATAACATTAAGATATGGAATATCAAGCCGTTTTTGAATTGCCTTCAACTCATTTTCATTTTCTTTTTCAGATTCATCTTAAGTATTTTTATTATAAAATTCTTTATCAAATCTCGACAATAAATATCCGCGCAACATCCGCAGGGCAAAGCGCGGATGCGGATGCGGATGCGGATCTTTAATAATGTGCGGATGCTCCGCGGATGTGGATGCGGATGCGGATGTTACCTGCATCACTAATATATATATATATATATATATATATATATATATATATATATATATATATATATATATATATATATATATATATATATATATATATATATATATATATATATATTATTATATATATATATTATATATATATATAATATATATATATATATATATATATATATATATATATATATATATATATATATATATATATATATATATACGGATGTTACCTGCATCACTAATTTATATATATATATATATATATTGTTAACTTTGCTAAGTTATAAATAATACCAAACTCAACAAAACTGAACATATACTTCTTGGAAAAAATATTTAAAATAATAAACTGATTAACACTAATAAAGAAATATAAAAGTGGTAACACATTGGAATGCATAAAAACATTCGATTTCCGAAACTATCGAGAGAGAGAGAGAGAGAGAGAGAGAGAGAGAGAGAGAGAGAGAGAGAGAGAGAGAGAGAGAGAGAGAGAGAGAGAGAGAGAGAGAGAGAGAGAGAGAGAGAGAGAGAGAGAGAGAGAGAGAGAGAGAGAGACTCGGAGTAAAATGTACTTATATTTTATATAATAATTACTAATAAGGAATACTAAAAGCTCTTTATTACTGAAATATAATAATAATAATAATAATAATAATAATAATAATAATAATAATAATAATAATAATAATAATAATAATAATAATAATAATAATAATAATAATAGTAGTAGTAGTAGTAGTAGTAGTATTAGTTGTATCAATCAGATGGTTAGTTTTCCTTTATGCTGCTCTGCTTTATGGTACTTTGCTTTATGGTACTTTGCCTAGTACTACCACTTTGCCGTATGCTACTTTGCTTAGCAGTAGTGCCGCTGATTGTTTTAGTAACTTGCTTTTTCTTCCTATTAAATTTGATATATTGTTTATAGTTATGGACTACATAAATGAAGTATATCTGAACCGACGTTATAGTTATCACAACAACTGAAGTGATGACAACGAATGATATGTTCCAATGGAAAAAGTATATTGATAAGTTTGCTATGAGAAGTAATATGTACGTTAGTATCATAAAACCAGTATAGAATTGGTAAACAAACATTAGCAAGGTTTTTTATTTGTGCACTCCTATTAGTAATAATATCGCTGCTATACCTGAGCATCCGTTGTGAATCAATGAATACAACCATAAAAAGGTTTGGATGGTTTCTTTTTTTATTTTAAGATTTGCGACAGTATTTTCCTTCCAAGTAATTTCGTAAGTTCTCCTCATTTGTGGAGTACATTCGTGAATCATATCTGCTATGCTGAAGACCAGTACAATAACCCCTATAATGATGCAGCCAGTTCTATTATCGATTCTCCATAGGAAGATGGCTGGATTATAAGTAGGTATAATGGGTGCAGTCTCTTATTCCTGCCGTACCTATAGACGGCTTTAGGTTTCTGTAAAGTAAGCATCCTACTCAATCCTTTCTTAACTTTCAATTATGGACAGCTTTTTAGTGATCTTATGTTTACATCTGTATACAAAAAATATAAAACAACTCTACATGATAGCGAGAAATATCATCAATATAGAAAACCACAGTGCGTCCTTATATTTGATCTAGACGTACATAGCAATACTCACTGATATTAACACAGTTGCCACAAATATATTATATATCGAAAGCATTAAATACGACAATATATAACCATTTCTATTGATTTTAGGAGCTCTATACAACAGCACATTAATAAGGAGTGATAGCATATTATGGGCAAAAGAATAGACACCCACGAACATTCTCAAGTTGTATATATCTTATGAACATATTTTGTTCCCTAAGCAAATGGCTTCCTACAGTCCATCAAATGTTATGAAGGGTTCAAATATAAGAAATAGAGACGTACATAGTAGGCCTATGTAGGCTATGAAGCGGATACATTATTCATCTGATAAGTTTAAGCCATATTTAATAACCATATTTCACATCTGACATTTGGATAAATTTTATTTTTTTTTACTACGATTTCGTCTTTCATCTTTAAATGTGTTATACGAAAATTTTTGAATTTAACGATCTTTTTGAAATTCCTATTTCTGAATCTGAACAACTACCCAAAAACAACTCAGTTTTCATATCTATACCAATCCTGCATAACAAGCTTTCTATCTATTTTCTATCATATTCGCTCTGTGTATTCTCTATAAAA
The DNA here is from genome assembly GCA_015478945.1 of Trachelipus rathkii. NCBI lineage: Eukaryota > Metazoa > Arthropoda > Malacostraca > Isopoda > Trachelipodidae > Trachelipus > Trachelipus rathkii. Next base: position 37,679 of record JABUQX010084863.1, on the reverse strand, counting down.
ACCTAAACAATTTATTCTTCTTTCTCCCTCATTTTATATCAATTCGATTTGTTTTCATTCGTAAAGATTTAATCCATCAACTATCGCCATCTACCACTACTCCTAAACTGCCACTACTTGTTCTTCACCAATCGCAGGTGCACTCAGAAATACTCACGACGGCACTCTTCGACCAAAACCAGCAATTATACCTTCCCTAACAACCACCTCATAGACTTCTATTTCCCCTAGTTATTTCTCACAGTTTCCCCTTTTTCTCCCTTACCCTTATACAAGGGTACTATTACCGCTTCTCTCCAATCCCTTGGAACTGATACCCTCCATAACGCTTTATACACAACTCCAAAGTCCATTCAAGCGCGACCATCTCGCCTTCCGGGCTCGGTGATCATTTCACTCAGTAATTCATCTTATTACCTTGCGTTAGAACCAGATCTTCAACTTTCTCAACCTACGCGTGCATTACCATATACTTTAACTAAATAACACCTCATCTCTCCATAGATTCACCTCGATTCTCCCTTGCTTGCACTCCATTCAAAAACTACACCATTCACATAACAGGCCTCACAATCTATGTTTAATATATTGTGTCAGATTTTTCCTCATGAAGCTGTTTTCAATTTCCTACTCCTTAACCACATGCTATCATTGTAGACATTCTCTCATTATAATCAGATAAGCACCATCCCTATTTCATTATTCTTAAGGCAGTATATTCACGCCTATATTTCTTATTATCTTTACCTTTCGCGAGTAGCCATATCCAGAAAGAACACTATCCCTAAATTGTTTTCCTATTTGTATAGTCTCTTTCAATTTGACAATTTTCCTCCCCATAATGTGCAAAATCTTTTGTCTCTCACTTTAACCTCCGTAATTAAGCTTTCCTTTACCACTATCGATGATTTATTTTATTCATCCTCTCTAATGTGTATTATTTTCTAATTTTGTCCTCCTTATATAAATAATTCACAAGAAGCATATCTTTTTTGAAAATATGAAATACTTCATATAATGTGCTATTTTATGTAAGCCAACATAATTACAAAATCCATCTTGCTTCAGTATATTTTTACTCCTTTAACCGCTAATATATCAATTCACTATTGCCACCATTCGACTCTAAGTAATCATTATCCATAACCTACTTCCTACTTTTAGTCAACCAAATTACATACACGGTTTCTTCTTTATTGCACTTACTACGGAGATACAATTGCTTTCTACTTCGGATTTCCGTCCCCCAACGGATTATTGCTCAGTATCAATATGTCGTTCATCAACATATCAACGATACTATAACTAAAGACGGGATTTTTTTTTTCTCTTTTTTGGCGCTCTTAATTTTATCCTTAATTATCTCTGAATGTCGGGCCTGTAATACATCTCTTCTAATAACAACTAGCTATCCTCAACTACTTTAAACTCTCAAATACCTAGCTTCCTTTCGTATACACGCTGTTCAATCTTCCATCTCAAGCTTGCAGGTAAAGCACGCAACACTAACTTTAATATTTGACATAGAACAACAGTTTGATGATCCGATAATGGCCTTTCCTTAAACCCTTAACTTGAGTTAACACCTCCAACATCAGACTTCAATATCTCGTGTTGTCTGATCAACCAACCAAATCTTTAACAGATCATTTCATTTACGTTTACTTCACTTACCCCATCAGAGGAATTATCTCCATATAAGTGTATAACTACCGTTAACACCACCGTACTTTTCTTCAGTCGCGAATACATTTTGTGTTTTAAAGAAATATGTATTTTACTATTAGACACTCCAAGTCAAAACTCCATCAATAATGTCACATATATCTTACTTCTTTAACTTAACCATCTCAATTGTATTCTCTCTCGACCCACACCCTCCTCAAAAAAACTCAAAGCATATATTTAAGTTAAACCTACTTTTATACAGCATATCCCTTTTTGTTTATTCGCATGACTACCACATATCAAACCATTCTAGTGTCCCCCAAAACTATTTACCACATGTGAACTCTTACTCTACCCCATCTCTCAAAACATCATCAGATTATATATCTTCTCCAACAATATCGTACTCTCTTTCTACGTTTTCACTAAATACAGTTGCACTTGAGGAAACTCTCTCTCGCATATACGTCACTAAGCCACACTACCTTGGAGATTATTATTTTCCAATTACTTCATAATTTAACCATTCTGAGATTCTTTAGGATCTCTACACCAATTACACACAACGATATATTACCTTAGTCTTTCACTCTCGACCACAGGTCACTCATCAATTCGACTAACTTCTCTACTCTTTCTTCATTACAACACCTAGCGTACCATAATCATTTACATTTTGAATTAAAGGTTAAGTTAAATCATTGCTGATAAATTTTATCTCAAGACAAATATATCTACAAAAATAGTATAACTCGCATACAACTCTCTCCTACGTTCTCCTCAAATCATTTATTCCTCTCCACTAATTACTACTCTCTATTCTCTATATTATGAAATTTCATGACAATTTCGCGCGAAAGTTAATAAGGTATATATATCTTTTTAGGCGATCACGACCTTCGGATCTGTGCATTAGCATTACCCTGGGCAAATAGATAGATTTATGGGAGGAGTAAGGTAGTGCAAAGGAAACCCTAAAACAATACCACCGCCCCTTAAGTCTGACTGTCTTACGATCAGCGCTCATGAACTAGTAACGATGTTGGAGATATCTCTTCCCATGACACACAGGTATTATGGGCATCTTGCTCAGCATGTCTAAGGGTGTTATTCTAGAAAGTGCGAGTTTTGTGCTCACCCTGTTACAACCTCAGATGTACGCTTTAATAATCTCATGTTGATAGTATGATATGTGACATAACGATGAAGGTGTTAGTAATATGTGGAGAATGAGTTGTGTGAGAGAGTTGTATGAACCGAGGCTTTACGAGGAAAGGAGGCAACCATTTAAAAATGGGAGGTAATTTGACTTCAACCGTTCTCTTAAAACGCTCACATGGCCGAATGAAAACTATACACAGTTGGTTTACTATAATAATTATTATAATGTATAATAGCGTGCCAATTAATAATTCTACATTTATTATATTTTATTAGTTACTAGGAAAAAAATGGCATAATTTATATTCCCTAATATATTTATTATAATTAAATATATATATATATTAGATATATTTATAATAGTGATATATATATTAGGTATGGTGCGAAATTCGGTAAGTATTCTGGAATATCGGGCTCTATTCGGGCCAAAATACGACTATTTCGGTACCTTAATTCGCTTTTTGACCGAACTATTTTCGGTATCCAGAATATTGAGCTTAGTTAACAATAAAATTACTATCGTCAAACATAAGGGAAGTTTTTTTCAATTTCAAAATTGAAAATACTTAGAAACTCTTAATTTCCAAAAATAAAATACTATAGCCAAATTTTGTAGTCCAATAATGGACGAAATCATTCATTGTCAGATACCTATAAGTATTATGTATTCAATGTTCTAAAAATATAAGAATCATTATAGTGATACGGTGAGTTAACGGACCAAATTAGGTAGCTGGTTATAAGGGGAGAGTGGGTTTCTATCAAATTTTCATGTTTTAATATCACCATGTTGTCAACTATGCATTTAACGATTTACAATATTATGTCAGAAGTTGTTAAGAATATGTTTATTACTTGCAAAAGCATATCCTTAATTTTCACCATTTCAGTATCTAATATGACTGCAAGCTTAAAACTTTTACAAGAATGCAGTGAATGTTACAAACAGCATAAATTAATTTCAAGACGTTCTACACGCAGGAACAGAACTTATGATATGCTTAATAGATTGTTTGAACAAAAAGTTCCCCATCCATATACGCATGCTGAATGCATATCAGAATAAATGTTGACTGATTTTGAGTTGTAAAAAATTATTCCATTTACTTGAGCTTGACATAACATTTTAAAAAACAAAGCATATTTTTGAATGTTTATAGCGTGTTCCTAATGATCTCCTATCCATTATTAGCAATAAAATCTATTTTTAAATTAAAAGCAAAATTATAAGCAAAAGCTTCAGTGGAATATTTACACTCGTTGAAGAGCTTAGAAATCAGTAGAAATAAAAGAACTTTCTAAGTGTTTCTATGTGATAAATCTTGTGTGTAGCTACTTTTTAGATCTGCGATATCTTATTTAATTTATTCACTATTTTAGTAATTGAAATCTAATTAAATAATATATTGAGTGTAGGAGGCATGGAAAAGAAATGCATGAAAATTTAGCTCCTGACTCTTCTGGCTGATGAGATTCCAACTTAAGTGGGAAAGTGAAGCTGAGGTTGTCCATTTTCACTTCTTTGAATTGTGATTGTTTTTAAAGAAATTGTTTTTATATCATATTATTATATATAGCATCAAAATCGTCATACAGAAAAGAAAGTGCGAGTGGTATTTAAAGTTTTTCCCATTCTTTCTGACGATGTGATTATTGTTACATAAAGTAAAAGGCTACATATGGAATTTCATCAAGATACCCCTTCTCCTAAAGAAAAATAAAAAAACAAAATATAATACCAAGTTTGCCAATACACATATTTATATACCTAATTATCTAATTATTTAACTCCTTTCTCAATTTTGTTAAATATATTAAAATCTATAAATATTTTTTTATGCAATTTAAAAAACCTTTGCACAATCATAAAAATTTACAAACATAGGAAAAGACGTGGATAGGTTTTTTCTTAGTGTGTGACTGTTTTTAAGTTTGTTTGTTTTTCTTGATTATTTTATTATTTTTTTTTAGTAGAACAGGTTTCGCAAGTTAAATGTTTACCAGGATTGCGGGACAAAACAATGTATATTTCATAATTATTATCAAAAACTTATACTTCGCACTGAGTGCCATATATGCTAGGATTTAATTGTGAGGTATGGATTTGCGCCTTAGTGATAGATGGAGTTAACTTGTTTAATGTTTCATTTTGTATATAAAACTGTAGAGGGATATATATTCAAATGAAGTTTAGCTTAATATCTTTAACTACGAACTTTATACAAAATTATGTGCTATTTTAAATATTTATAACACATCTTAAATTATTAATATCTTCCAATAATATGTTGAAATTTATTCTTTTCCAATAAAAAACGAAAATAGCTAAAAGCTGAAAAAGTGTAGTTTAACTTTTCTATTGTTTTTCAAATAGCATGTTAAATAATCGATTCTTTATAGTCACCTTGATTATATAAACAATTGATTATAATTTTTGATGATTGATGTATATATAATAGAAATTTGTAAATAGAATAAGGATAATGATTATCCAAAAAATGTAATCGAGTTTTTAGAGCAATAATTCAATCGAATGATAAGATATATAGTGAAAAAAAAAAAAAAAAAATGAAAAAAAAAAAAAAATAGAAAAACATAAAGATTATAAGATACTACATATACTTTAACTTATGATTAGTCTATTCAACCTTCTCGGTACAAAAGAGGGGTCATTATATTTAATTCTTTAGGAAAAAAATTCCTTGTTTATAAAAATTGAAATTATGAAGAATGTTAAAAAAATAATAAATATTTAACATAATTATTTTTATATATGTACACTATAATTTATTTATTTTTAATAGAGCAGTATATATATATATTTTATATATATATATATTGTATATATATATATATAATATATATATATATAAGGTGAGTATAATATTGGATCTTTATTATTTATATATAATATTATATATTAATATATATATATTAAATATAATATATCATTATATATATTAATATTAGGTAATAGTAACCGGATCTTCCGCCTCCGGCTCGCTATTGGCTACCGGACTATAGAGTATATATATAATAAGTGTCCTCAGCCTTTTTTATAATAAGTAATTCTCTCAATAATGGCTCTATTTGGTACACAGGGGCTCTGTACACGAGGCAATAGACCATTATGCGCTGGCTCGAGGCGTTTCTCCGGGCACGGAGGGAACCACATGGTATATGGTGTGTAGAAACGTTTCGGTAGTTTAAAATAATACCCGTAAATAGGTATAATTCATTGAAGGGAGGAACCACCGCTCCAACAGCATGGACAAAGCACACATTTAAATAGTGTACACATAAGAAGCATTTATTTAGAAGGAGAGGGCGATTAGGTTACTCAAGAGGGACCCTCCCCGGATGTCAAAAAAATTATTTTAGTATTTTTTTTTTGTAGTAGAATAAAGGTCAGTATAACTAATATAACTAATATATAACTATAATAATTATATAATAAAATATGAGATAGGCCTATTGACACACATATTACTAAATGTACTAATATTTTTGATAAACAATTTAAAAGGTGTTGATATCCAAAAATGACAACCCCTCAACAAACAAAAGGGGGTGTACTTTTGATGAAATAATTGTCTAGTACGCTTGTATGTATCACCGGGAAAAATGCAATACAAGAAATAGGTAAATGAATTAAGGTGACAAAGACACGTTTTAAGAAGTACCTATGGACCTATGCTCATCAGTGAGCATAGCGAGGGACTAAAAAATTATTGGATATATTATCCTTAATTCTTTTTTAAAGATTGTAATACCTAGCTTTTGTGTTTAGCAATATATCATATTCATTTGTTTAAAAAAAAAAACATATACTTATATGCATATACAAAATACATGTTTGATCAATATTTATTTTAATTAAGAGTATACATATTAATAAAAGTTATTAATATATATGAGTACTTTTCATCTCACACAAAATTCACTATATTATAATATTTATTACATATAATTTTTTATCTTTTTATTTTTTTTTTATTATTTATTATACATTTCTATATTATTATACTATTAATATATATATATATTATATATATATATCATAAAATAATATTTCCGATAATCATAAAATTTTACCAGGATTCCAAATATGTATTTAATTTTAGTGTATCTCAAAATAATTATAAATGATGCATATTTTTATGTTAAGTATTTTGTAATATAATATGATATTTTATTATATATATACATTTTTCCGCACTAAAATTATATATTTATAACCAGTAGATTTAACTGACAATATATGTTAATTTCCTATTTTCCTGCTTGTCAAGTATTTGATGTGTTTGTTTCCCATGTTTATTAATAAGTAAATTTTACACCATAAATTTAATATATAATATTATATAGTAATATATATATATAAGATATATATATTATATATATAAATATATATATATTATAATAATATTATTATATTATATATATATTACCTATATTTATAGGATATATATATATATATATTATATATTATATTAATATATTAATATTTAATATATATATATAATATATTATATATATATATATTAATTTGAATCCTTCGATTTGCAGATATATGCTTCGTGACAAAGAGGACAACGTTAAAAGCGAAGTAGTTATGACATGTTAGAAAGTAATCTTTTAATTTTATGCAAATTCATAATATTAGTTAACTAGATATAAATTATTTCTTATTTATTTAGCTAGAAAGTATGATTGCAATATAAATGTAATATAAATTTAAATATTACCATTTAAAGAGCTAAAATGTACATACTGTTTTATAATCGTCATATATATTGACATAGATTATGATAGAGAAAGGAAAATACAGGAATATCATTTTTTAAGGAGTAGGAACCACGCTTATTTAAATATCAAAATTAAAATCTAAATTAATAGTACATTAGAATGTTTCATTTTGAAGAAGAGAAAAACTTTCAACCAAATTTTATTTATGTTTTTATTTAAGAAATTATAAATTGTCTTAAATATCATTTGAATCTTGATTTGTTTGTAATTTCACTTACGTTTTGAAACAAGATTCCAAGAATAAGATGCCCTTATTAACCCGAAAACATTTGCTAGTTTTCGTCCTGATGAGTTGATGTCTCAGAGTACTTGAGATTTCAAGTACTGTAGTTCAAGTACTGAGTTCAATTTAGGTTATTCAAGTATCCCTAGAAAAAGCACATCATAATCATTGAAAAGATTCCTACGCATAAGCACTTTGAGTTTAAACTCGTTTAGATCCTTAAGTGGTAATATATTACATGCAAAGTAGAGATCAGCATTATGTAAATCATAAATAGGGCAAATATTTCATAAGGCGTGTTTTTGGGCAACTAATTAAATAGTTTACACTTTACAGGAATCATGATTTCATTCGGAAATACATTTTTAAAGCATATAGAAGACAACTATTCCTGTCAATTATGTTACGCAAGTAAGGATTATGTGTCAAATTTCAGATTATGCTGGACAATTAGTCCTAAATATTTTATCGATTTAACAAATTCGATTGCTCCGCCCTTAGGTAAATGGTAAATGTTTTCTCGAACGTTTAAAAAGGATGAAAAGTCCGTAGCTTTAGTTTTTGACGAATTCAAAGAGAGCTTATTTTCGCAAACCCATTTTCAAATTATTGATAAGCCTTGGTTGATTAAGTTTTGAATAATTCAAATATACTTACCTGAAATTTACGCCACAGCCTCGTCTTCACATAGAGATAATTTGACATTAGAGGTGATCTTAACATAATCATTAATATATATATTATATAAAAAGAGGCTCAAGGCACATCCCTTGACGTACCCCCCTATGTTACATTTCCAGTCCTCGTGCAGGAGTTACCAATTTGAACACACTGCTTTCTGTTGCTGAAGTAAGATTTAGTTGAAGAGAGACAAACTTCTTTAACGCCATACTTTCTAACTTTCTGATTAGGATGCCTGTGTCAATGGTATCAAAAACCTTAAATGAGGAAAACTGCAATTGTATATTCTTTTTAAGCTATACAGATGCTAACATCTTTTAGAAGACAAAGCTGCCTACTCTATTCATTTTCCCCCAGAAACCCATAATGTTTTGAACAAATCAATGAATTATTGAAAAAATACAGTCAGCCAACTTAAATTCAGCATTGCAAATAATTTAGTTATCGAAGGTAAAGATATCGGTCAATGATTTTTACTCTTATGTTTTTTTTTCCACTAAAGGTAATAAAACTGGACTGCAAAAGAGACAGCCTGAAGCATCACTGTTCATACTAAATAAATCCTATCGTGAATAATATAAATAATAATTTTATAGTACTAACTAAAGTAATAATATAATAATCAAAATCATAATAATGATAATAATAATAATAATAATTGAAAATGGCTTATGTAATTTAATACATTAATAGAATATTGGAGCTAATTTTTAACAATATAAATAATTCATATATAAAGTAATAAATATATAATAATAATAATAATAGACAATGAAATTAATAAATAATAATATAATAATAATAATCATATTAATAATCATATAATGAAGTAAATAAATAATTAATAATGATAATGATATTAATAATTGAATATTAATAATAGGTGAATAATGTGCGCATGTGTACCAATAGTTTTATTAGCCCTATGATTGATTATATTTATTATTATTACAACTTGTATTTACAATTAATTAGTAGTTGGCTATACATGAATGCAATGAATGAAAATCAAATAATAGATTAGATATAAAATACATTATGAGATTATATATAATAATATAATAATAATAATTAATTAATATAATAATAATAAAATAATAAAATAATAACTAATGAATTATAATCATAATTAATAATAATAAGTAATAATAATAATTAATAATAACAATAATAATCAATACATAAAGTAATAATAATAATAATAATAATCAATCAATAATATAAGTATATAATCAATGAATAATAATAATATACATAATAATTAAGTAATACAAATAAAATAGATAATATATAATATATTAATTAATAATAATAATACATAATAATAATAATAATAATATAATAATAATACAATATAATAATAATAAAAGAAAAATAAATAATAATAATAATAAAATAATAATAATAATGAATAATAATATTACCTGAATAATGATAATAATAATAGATATTGTAAGAATTAATAATTGATATAAATAATAAATTAATTTTAGAATTAATATGTTGATTAATAATTAAATAATAATAATAATAATAATAAATAATAATAAATAATAATAAATAATAATAATAATAATAATAATATAAAATTAATGAATTAATAAATAATGAATAAATAATATATGAAATAATAATAATCATATAATAATAAAATAATATAATAAAAATAAATAAAATAATAAATAAATAAATAAAAAAATAAATATTAACAATAATAGAAATATATATAAGAATAATAATGAATGAAATAATACTACTGAATAAATAATAATATGGAATAATAATAATAATAATATATAAACTAATAATAATAACTATATAATGAATAATAATGACAATGAAATAATAAATAATTAATAATAATAATAATAAAGATAAAATAATAATAATGAATATATAATGAATAATATCATAATACATAATAATAGATAATATAGAATGGATATGAGAGGAGTAATATAGATTAATCTAATGCAATAATAATGCAATTATAATCCATAAAATGCATAATAACCCTAATAAGCTAGATAATGAATAATAATAATAATAATAATATAATAATTAATAATAAAGTAGATAATAATATAATGAATAAAAAAATATAATAGGACATTAGCAATCAGAATAGTGATAATATATGAAAAATAATGATATCAATGAACGTTTTTAGCATTTAATCCCTCAGACAGGTTTCAATGAAAGATTAATGATATAATAATGAATAATAATATAATAATAGATAATATAATAAGTAATAAAATAATATAATTGAGAAATTATTGATTGGATAGAAGATTGAACGCAATTATCATATCACAATATTTTTAATAGTATAGTGCATTAAATAATAATATATAAAATAATAATATAATAATATAATAATAATAATATAATAATAATAATTGAAAAGTGAATAATTTTGTAAATTTATTTGATTTTACGTGTTCTGAGTTTGAACAAATTTTTCGTTATGTATATCAAGTTACCAACTTTGGAAACAAAGTGCGGATAGAAAATGAGTTCAGATTGTCGATTTTACAAAATTTAAAGTTCAGTTTCCTTTTCAGATAGAGATAGATATATGTTATATTCGTAATTTATATAAAGTAAAAAATTTCCACATACCTTAATATATATAGGTCGATCTATAACAATGCAAACGTATATATATGAGTAAAGTTAATAGTAAAATGTATTATAATAGTGTTATTATATAATATATTGTATTATATAGCGATAATGTAGGAGTGAGCTAGACGGCTCTTGGCCTGCTAAAGTGGGGATGGCGAGAACCTTTTGTTTGCTAGTGTGAGTGATTAAATTATGATGTAGGTGCTATATGATAGTATGGTAATATATATAAATAATTATAAAGTATTTCTAGATACTATATAATAGTATATATATAGGTTTTTCCTATATATATACTTTTAAGGATTGTATACCATAGGACATGAGCTGGAGTTAATAGGTTAATAATATATAATTTATAGCACCTCACGTGGGCGTTACATGGTAGTTAGGAGTTAGTAGCGTCCTACCAACTATTTTGAGTCTTTTTGCAATAATATAAATTAAATTAGTAAATGCAAACTATTGTAATTTTTATTTGAAAGTGACAAAAAAGAAACCTTATTTCTTAAAGAAAATATTTTAAAGTAAAACAATCTACGATGAAGCAATAACAATTATAATAATTAATTCATTTGGAAATTTGCAGTCCCTATCTGCTCTCTAGGAGAAGAGTAAAAGTTTCTACTGTTATGGGTAGCATGGGGGAGTTTTCCATTATCTCTCATATAGCGAAATATATTATGGTGGCCGTGGCCAAGACATTATTTACGTTCTTGCGAGAACGTAAAATAAATATCGAGAAGCCCACGAGAAACAAAACTTTTCGTTCGCGTCATGTCGGTTTCCAGCGGCGAAAAGCATCGTAGGAAGGAAAATTTTGAAAAATAAAAAATTTAAATTCCTGCTCTCGTCTCTCGTTCCTCTACTCGCTCTCTATATAGTACCTAATATCGGATAGGTATATATTGTAATATAATATATATATATATATAATAGATATAATATAATGTTATATATTATATACTATATATATATAATATAATAGTATATAAGGTAGCTACATATATGATGCTATATAGATATTGTGCATAGAAGTATACTAATATACTATAGTTACTAGCTTATATACTAAAGTTATAGTATAATATATATATATGAGTTATATATATATAATATATAATAGGTATAATTATACTAGTGATGAGACCTATTACTAACAGTAATTTATATATATAATATATATATATATTATATATAATTATATATATATATATATATATATATATATATATGTATAATATATAGTAGCTATATACTGTATATATAATATCCATCCTATACCCAAGGCTTTAAAATTATGAAAACAGCTGAGATATATATTATATTATATTAATAGATTAACTAGATATGAGTAAGTATATACTATATAATATAGTATATAATAGCTATACTATATAGTTTGTTCAGATATATATTTAATAAGTATGAGTACGGACATGCTTTAAAGTTTTAGAGAATGACCGTTTCTTGGTGTATTAGGTGTATTATAAACTGTTATGAAAATCCTTATTGAAACTATTCATCGTTATTACTATGTAAACAAAATTCATTGGCACCAACTACTCAGGTGAGCCAATTTGGAATATCGAAATATTTCCTCAGAAGTGACATTTCAGCAATAAGTGGTTATATTAGATAACTAATAATTAATAGATAATAAATAAAAATAGTAAATCGATGATCATATGATAATAATAAATCAATATGACCACTCACATCAATAATAGAGGAATGAATTAATATATATATAGATAAATAATAAAAGACATAATAAAATAATGAAATAAATAGATAATAATAGTAATAAGAAATAATAATAATAATAATAATAATCGTCGTCATAATAATGATGATAAATACATAATAAAAATTAGAAATAATACTTTTTGGCAGATGAGGATAATAATGATATTGAATATAATTAGATCAAGGTAATGAATAATAATTAATAGCATCGATAATAATTAATTAATAATTAATAATAATAATAATAATAATAATAAAATAATTAATAATAAATAATGATAATCATGCTTTAACATAAAGGTATAATAAATATTGGAACAGTTGACAAATACGTATCACGGAACTCCCTGAGAGCCATATCTGCGGAGCATTTTCTAATTTTGCAGCAACTACCAGAGAGCGAGCTACGTGAAGAATGGTTATTGAGAGGTTGTAGGGGCATGAGTCGCTCTTGAATAAAAAAGCACAAGCCAATATCACCCATCTTAAAGTACAGGTTAAAAGTGAGAATGGAAAATTTGCTATGTAACATCTTGAGGTGGTAGGTCTGGCTAGATAAGATTCTTCGCAATGATATCTAATAATTGAATTGAGCGTTAGCTTCTTAGCAAGATTTTAGATTTAACGTTATAGGTAGATTAACGAAGTCTATTAACAATTTGGTTTGACTTCGCTAGTCAACTATTTGATAATTGTTTATGATATCCGAATAGACGAATATTTAGTTTGAATTCATCCATGTTGTAACGAAAATGATACGTGTCACTAGAACTCGTGGCTCCGAGATGATGCCTAATAGCCTACGTCGATATCATTAGAAAATAATATGAAGGTAATCAAGTATAAGACAAGTTATTCTATTCTATATTCTAGGAATATGCCTTAACGGATACCAAGTCTAGAGTCATTCGAGACGATGAGTTGATGAGGCCCATTAGGCCAAATGGTAAAGAAGGGCCTTGCAAATATACACATCGTAAAGTAAGTGTAAACTGATGAGTAATTTCTTTTAAAATATTGAATCAAAATATAATAATGTATAATAATAATAATAAACAAAATTTTAAGTGGTAATAGTGGATAATATAATAAGTAGAATTAAGTTAATGGAATGGCAATGAATGATTATATATAATAATATAATAATAATGAGAAGAAGAAGAACTAGAAGCCTTAAAATACTAATATATAAGATGAAGTAAATTAATAAGTAAGCTAATAATAAAATAATAAAGCATTTACTGCTTCTTACACTCAAGAATTATGCTTATCAATTTGATTACTAAATATATCATAATAGATAATATCAAAATAATAAAAGTGAATAAATATCAAATAATCAATAAATCAATGTGTTTTGGAAGAAAAACGAGAGTATAATAAACGTGAATAAACTAATATATAATTATAAAAGAATAATAATAACTTAATTAGAAAGTGATACTAATATAAAAGAAAATATAGTAAACTCTATTATGAAAACAGATAATAATAACAATAATTAATCCAGATAAAATAAGAATACCGACAGAAAAGGAGATGATAATGTATGTTTAATAGCAAAAGTTAAGATATTAAGAATTAATATAAAATAGAAGTTGTAACCTTTTGTAATTGTCAATAAAGAATACTTTGAAATAAGTATACACACATAATTAAACTAATAAACTGATTAACACTAATAATATAATAATAATATATAATATAAATAATGAATGAAATTTGATATAATCAACTAGGTGCGTTGCTCAAATGTAAGATATTATATTAATAGGATATGGACAATAATAATATTAATAATATCAATAATAATAATGAATAATAATAATAATATAAATACATATAATAATAATAAAAATAATAATGAATAATATAATATAAATAATATAATAAAATAATAATAATAATAATAATAATAATAATCCATAATAATAATAATAATAATAATAATAATAATAATAATAATAATAATAATAATAATAATAATAATAATAATAATAATAATAATAATAATAATAATAATAATAATAAAGTTCGAAACTGATTATAAAATCTGCAGAGAAAACTATCTAATTTGAAATTTATGATATGAAAAAAGGCCTCATTAAGTGGATATAAAAAACTCATAAAACTAAACTTTCTGCAAATTTATATTTACTATTATTTTATTATTATTATTATTATTATTATTATTATTATTATTATTATTATTATTTATTTATTATTATTTTTATTATTATTATTATTATTATTATTATTATTATTATTATTATTATTATTTTTTTTATTATTATTATTTATTATTATTATTACTATATTTAAATTTATTAATTTATTTGTTTATTTTTAATTGTTAGAATTATTATTTCATTATTATATTAATTATTATATTCGGATTTATTTATTATATTATCGGTTATTGTAATAGAAGAACTTATTCCATCTTATCTGCTTTATTCTTCCAAAATATTTGTTCTTTTAACTTTTCATTGAATCTTGAAAAAAGGATCAAGCAAATGTAAGAGACATTTAAAGATAACTTGTTAAGTGTATATCTTCTCATTCCGTATTGCCAGAACTTTGAGTTTTATTTCAGTGAGATTCAAATGTAAAATTTTGAAATATTTTCAAATAGCTCTTGCGAATGTATATTATAATAGTTAATAATAAATAATGAAAAATATAATAATAGCAATATTACGTCTAGATCTTTTAAATACGATTAATTATTAAAAATAATAACAATCGAATAATAATAATAATAATAATCTCGAAGTAATGATAATGAGATAATATTAGATAAGCAGAATAAGTAAAAATATACTACATGTTATATCAATTCAAATTTAGTTATCAAACGAAAACTATAATGTAACCTAAAACACTTGTGCTATCCAATTATTATTATTATTGATTATTATATTTATATTATTATTATTATCTCACCTAATTATTATTTATATTGATTATTATTATATGTTAACTTATTAGTCAATTCTCGGAGTGGAGTCCGAGTCGGACTATAGTAGTAGTAGTCTCGGAGTGATAGTCGGTAAGTTGTAGTAGTAGTATGAGTAGGAGTAGTAGTAGTAGTAGTAGTAGTAGTGAGTACTAGTAGTAGTAGTATAGTAGTATTTTTATTTTTTTAGTTGATCAAGTGGTTTGATAATTATTCTAAAATGCTAAAAAAATGGATTTTACTACTATCGCGGCCATATTTGTATTGTGTGAAAGGAAGTATACGAGAAATATTGTTCTCCCCACTTGTGTGTAGAAATTCTTAATAAGATTCGCTAATAAAAGCCTTGAGCTAGACAAAGACGTCGAGTACCGTAAATTCAAAATAACTGGAAGAGACTATTATTGCGTGATATTTAAAAACAACTACATGATTCATTAACTATAATCATCTATGAATGATAAAGATTATAGGATCTGTTCCGCCCCATACTAAGTCATCAAAAAAGAGGGAGTTGTGGTAGTGTCAATAGTTAAGAGCCTTCCATAGCTTCATTTCGCCATCGGGCAGGGTGCGGGGGTTTGCATCCAGTTCTATTCGTAGTGGAGGATTGAACTGTTGAATAAAAAATATAAGTGTATTGGTTAATTACGAAATCTTAAGTAATATGGTTCAATTAAATATTTGTTTCAAGTGTTAATTTAAAATACAAATTTTTATCCCATAAGACTTTTTCATCTAAATTACGACTCTACTACATATTTCATATAGGAGCCATGTAATAAAGATAAAGACAAATAAGTATTTATTTAATATAGCATTTAATAGGTTATTATAATGTAATCTATATTACTCTAAAAAGCAATTGAAATATAAAAAATATGAGTTTTATTTATTTCTATTTACGTTTATTATTACCTTAATATTAGTATTATTATTTATTATTATTATTATATTATTATATTAATACTATTATTATTTATATTATTATATTATCTTTATTATTATTCTTATAATTATATTATTATTATTAATATTAATTTATATTGATTATAATGTTAATATTAATATTAATGATATTTTAATATATAAATTAATATTAATATTAATGAAGTATTATATTAATATTAATATTAATATTTCAGAATGAGAATAATATAGGAATATTAGTGTAATATGAAATGAATAATGAAATTAATGATTATATTATGTAATTATAAAAATTAATATAATATTAATATCATATATTTAATATTAATATCATTAATATATGAGAACGACATCATTATTATCATTTGATGACATTATTAATATTACTATTTAATATTATATTCAATATTAATATTATTATTATTATTTTCATTATGCTTATAAATTATGTATGTATTATTATTATTATAGTAATATTATTATTATTTATTATATATTGAATTATTATTATTGATTAATTAATTACTATATTCATTATTATTATCTATAGTATCTATTAATCGATCATTATTATTATTGACTAATCTAGTATTATTATTATTATTAATTACTTTATTAATTTAATATCTATTGCATTATTTATTATATATTATTATTATGATTATTATTATTATTATTGATATATTATCTCACTATTAATATTATTATTTACTGTTATTAGTATTATTGATCATTATTATTGTACATTATTATGTTTTATAATTATAATTATTAAATTATAATGTTATAATTATAAATAATTAGAATATATATGTATATATTAAATAATTATAATATTAATTATCAATTATAAATTTATACATTATACATTTAATTATATATATTTATATTGAATATTAATATTAATATAAATTATATAATCTATCTCAATATATATATATTATTACGTTATTATTTTATCAATTTCTGATTAATACAGCCATATTATTATACTTATTCATATCATTTTTTATTATTGATTATACTATTTAGATATTATTATTATGAGTAATATTTTTATATTATTATTATTGGTTTATGTATTAATTTTATATTGTGATTATTACTATTAGTCTATATGTGATAAATATTATTTATTTATATTATTATTATTATTATTTATTTCGTGAAATATATAGTTATCTATTATATGATTGTTACGAATTCTTATTCGATTACTTATTATACGTTATTGTTAATAATCTGCTGATAAAAGATATTATAATTTCAGTATAAAATCTAGAATTTAATTTAATTGAATTCCTAAAGTGGAAGATTTTCTTTTAATATTAAAATAGAAAGTTGTTAGTGTAATCGGTCCAAATCTTCCCCTATGCACAAGTGGCGCGATACTTGTAATTTATATAAACTTATTATTCAACCAAAAATGCTCTATATGCCTCCATTTGTAGTGATATACATAATATATAAATCGAATAATCAACAATATCAATAATAATAATATAATCAAAATAGAGTAAATCAAATAGAGTAATAAAGTAGTAAGTAAATTGAATAATAATGAATTACATAATGAATGAATAAGTAATAATCAATTCTAATAACCCGAACAGATAATAAATAATAATAATAATAATCATATTAACAATAATATAAATAAGTCTAATAAATTACGTTGATAATAATATATATTAATAATAAGATTGCAATAAATATAATAATAATGAAGAATATAATGATAATAATCGAATAAATATAATAATATACATAATAATATTTGAATAGATAATTAATAATAATAATAAGGGATTAAGAATAATAATGACATTAATGATCATATATACCTATCATATATAAATATATAGACTAATATATAATTATGCAAACTCGTGAATTAACTTTTATTGCATTTGTAGTTTATTGCGTAATAGAATGTATATATTATATATATATCCCATATGATAAGTATAATAATAATAATAAATAATTAAGTATTAAAGGATAAATTAATAAAAATAATAAAATAATATAATCATAATATATAGTACAGAGATATTACATATATGAGATAATGATTGAATGAGATAAATACACAATAGACCGATGTCATAGATAGAGATACAAGTAAGTAGATGAAATAATGTATTATATATTAATAATAGGTTATATACGCGATAAGAATAGTTAGCCTATGACCATATAAGTATATGATTGATTTATCTTCAACTTGTCAAAGAGTATAATTATTCAAGATAAAAGATAATACTTATAATTGTGAAATATTATTCTGTATAATATACGGTAGTTATAATTCTTTTTGAGTATTGACTTATTTCATAAAGTCTTTGTTTTCGTATGAAATAAGATCAGATTAGATTGTAAGGTGTTAACATTCACTTAACGATTGATGGCAGTATGTTTCATGTATAACGATATTGTAAGTATCCTATTTTGTATTAACGATCATAAGTGGGGATACTAATTTTAAGCAGCCAACGTATGTGATGTCTTTATGATCGGTATGTGATTAATATAGTATATAGACGGTACCTATTATACTAAGTTTTATATATAAGTGTAGTATATATATCATATATATATTATAATTATTATATATATATATAATATATATATATATATAGTATATATAATATATATAATTATATATATAATTTGTAAATACCCCTAATGATTTCTCACCAATGCTAGGATACGATCCTGGACTCTTGCAGATGAGCGTGCAATGTGTTTGACCACTACGCTACGACGAGACCAAAGAGAAACGGAGAATACTTCTACTGTCCACGAAGAGCATTTACGGTTCCTCCCGCTCGCATCGAACGTAGGGCCAAACGGGTCCGCGCATGGTGAATAATAATACCAAGAACGGGGGTTATTATGTATAAAGTGAAATGCAATACCCTGCAATCAAATTTGTATTTTCAATACCCCCTAATGTATTTTCCCCACGATGCTAGGATACGATCCTGGACCTTGGCAGATGAGCGTGCAGTGTTTGACCAGTACGCTACGACGAGACAAAAGAGAACCGAGAATACCTACTGTTCAAGAAGAGCATTACTACGGTTCCTGCCGCTCGCACTCGAACGTAGGCCAAACCAAACAGGTACCGCGCATGGTGAATAATAATACCACAGACCGGGGGTTATTAGTATAAGGTGAAATGCCAATAGCCCTGACAATCAATTTCGTATTTGGGATACCCCCTAATGTATTTCACCATGCTAGATACGATCCTGAACCCTTGCAGATGAGTGTGCAAGTGTTGACCACTACGCTACGACGTGGACAAAAAGAATCCGGCAGAATACTTCTACTGTCCGAAGAAGAGCAATTACTACGGTTCCGCGCCGCTTCGGCACTCGAAGTAGGGCCAATGCAGGGTACCGCCATTGTGAATAATAAAATAAATACAAGACTCGGGTTATATGTATCCACCGAGTGAAATGCAATACCTCTGCAATCAAATTGTAATTTGAAATTACCCCTAATGTATTTTCACCATGATAGGATCGATCCTGGAACCTTGCAGATGAGCGTGCATGTGTTGACCACTCCTTACGACGAAGACAAGAAAGAGAAACGAGAAATACTTCTACTGTCGCAAGAACGAGCATTACTGGCGGTTCCTCCGCTCGCACTCGAACGTAGGGCCAACAGGGTACCCGCGCATGGTGAATAATAATTATGGTATGTTATTATGTATCAGTGAAATGCAATACCCTGCAATCATATTTGTATTTGCTACATATCCCTCATGTATTTTCACATGCTAGGATACGATCCCTGAACTCTTGCAGATGAGTGTGCAATGTTATGACCACACGCCTACGACGAGACAAAGAGAAGCCGAGAATACTTCTACTGTCAGAGAAGAGCATTTCACCCTATCGGTTCTCCCGCTCGCATGCTCAAAGTGGGCCAAACCAGGACCCGCATGGTGAATAATTAAACCGAAGGACCGGGGGTTATTATGTATAAGGAAATGCAATAATTCCCTGCAATCAAGTTTGTATTTGTAAATACCCCCTAAATACAAATTTGATTGCAGATGCTAGAACGATCCTGAATCCCTTGCAGATGAGTGTGCATGTGTTGCCACTACGCATACGACGAGACAAAAGAAGAACCGGAGAATACTTCTACTGTCCATACATTAACGGTTCCTCCCGGTCGCACTCGAACGTAGGGCCAAGCAGGGTACCGCGCATGGTGATAATAATAATACCAAGACCGTGGGTTATTATGTATAGCTGATAATGCAATACCCGCTCGATCAAATTTGTTGTGATTGTAAAATACCCCCAATGTATTTTCACCATGCTAGGCATACGACCTGAAGCCGTGACAGACTGAGACTGGGGCATGTGGTGGGTGCTGAACTTGAACGGAGCCACTTACTAAGCCTAAGGCGACGCAAGACAAAAGAGAAGCCTGCAGAACTGTCTACTGTCCAGAGAGCGAGCATTACTGCGTTCCTTCCGCTCGCACTCGAGACTAGGGCCAATCAGGGTACAGGCCTGCGCCATCTGGTGATTATGATATGTGACCGCAAGATTCGGGGCGTTCAATTCACATGTATATATAGGTGAAATGCAAGTACTCTTCTGCAATGCAATTTGCGAGTTGTGAAATACCCCTATAGTGTTTCACCATGCTAGGCATCACGTACTCCTGAAACCCTGCGATGATCGGCATGTGTTTAGACCACGTACGGGCTACGACGAGACAAAGAGAAACGCGAGAATACTCTTCTACAGTCCAATGGAGTAGCATGGTACTACGGTCCTCCCCACCGCTCTGCGACCGATACGTGCGAACGCAACAGGGAAAAGGCTATGGATGAATAAATCAATACAAGACCGGGGGTTTATAGATTAAGTCCATACTGAAAGTCCAGTGAGCCTGCAATCCAATAAGTTTGAAATACCTCGCCTAATAGTATTTCACCATGCTAAGGTTATAGTCGATCCTGAGCCGCTTGCGAGGATGAGCCGTGGCATGGATTGTTTGTACGCACGTGCGATCGCACGACGAGCAAAAGAGAAACCGAGATACTTATAATCTGTAGCCGAATAGAAAGAGCAAAATTATAATATCTGCCAGTGCGAGGGGTGAGGTAACCGTAGTAGATAGCTCTCTTTATGAGCAGTAGACAGTATTCGCTCCGTTTCTCTTTATATCTCGTCGTAGCCGTAGTTGGTCCAAATCATACATTTCCGCTCATCTTGAACATGTCCGCAGCGAGGTGATCCCATTAGCAGGTGAAATACGTTAGGGGTAATTTACAAGCTACAATGATCTGGATTGCAGGGTAGTTGCACTTGTTCTACTTATACCCATATACCCCCCGGTCTCCAGTAATAATTTATTCACGGTCGAAATGCGCGTACCCTGTTTGGGCCCGAAGCGTCTGAGTAGCGAGCGGGAAGGACCCGGTGAGTGAATGCCTTCGCTTCGCCGACAGTAAAGTATTCTCGGATTCAATCTTTCCTGACGTCGTAGCGTGAGAGCGTCGTAATACACATGCACGGCTCTATGCTGCAAGGGTGCCCAGGATCGTATTCCTAGCATGGGTGAAAAATAATTAGGGGGTAAATTTACAAATACAAAATTTGATTGGCAGTGCGCATTTATATATATTATATATAGAGTATATAGTAATATAATATTATATATATAATATATAATATATATAGCTATTATTATATATTATATATATATATATACTATATTATATATTATATATATATTATTATGATGAAAACTATTGTATTACTAATTTATATATAATAATATATATATGATATATATAGATATATATAATTATAATTTAATTATATATATATACGTGATACGTACTTATATATATATATATATATATTATACTATATTATATATATATTATATATTATGCTAATATATTATAGGTATACTCACTAGAAGCTTATAGGTATCTCATTTTAATATTTGGGTTTATATATAAGTAAAGATAAAATATACTTTACCCGCACTATCAAATTATATTGGTGGAAATTATGAAGACGCCAGGAATACGAAAATTCTTAATATTAGTTCAATTAATTATTTATCGGTAGTAAAATGTACACCTAAATTTGAGCTGGAAGAGCTTTGTTTTTAAAAGTGAAGATCATTTTGACGTCGAATTTCAATACTCTTAAATGAAAGGTAACTTTCATTACAGTGGATATCCTTGGGAACTACGTAGTCATATGTTCAGAGAGGAGTTTATTGAGAGAGTTACTGCGTCGTTCGAGATTTACAAATATAAACTCTCTGAGCTCCTGTAGAAGTCTCGAAGCGAATATCCTCGTTATGAAGTGCCTATTCATGGGAAGTAAAGAGTATGAAATTGCGACGCTAAAATTTATTCCAAACTTTTAAACCAAAGAGTGAAAAATCTTACCGTTAGATATTGCTCTAGGTGAATATGAGAGTGGATGGTTTGTTTTTAGATTCAATCGATAACTGTCCGTATTAAAACTGTGTTCTGCATATGGACCAATATAAAGGGAATGATTGTAGGGGGTAAAGTAAAATGTATTTAACTATACTATAAAGAACTCAAGATATTAAATAATACGTATATATATTAGTAATGAGTTATAGCGTTTCAGTATAATATATATTATTATATATATATCATTATATAGTTATATATATATGATATTAGGATTTTGCTATTGTAGTATTATAGTATATATATATAAATATATATATATTATAGGTAATTACGTTTGGCTCGATAAATATATGATAGGCTATATAGTATATATATACATATCATATATATATAGTATTATACTATATATATTATTGTATATACATATATATATATTAGTATAAATATTAGTATAATAGTTTATCAGTAATTATATATATATAATATATTCTAATGTATATATGATATTATATATAGTATATATATATATATTATATACATGAGTATAATATAGTTGTAATAATTATATATGATATCTATAATATATTATAACTATAATATATATAATATATTAATATTTATATACATATGATATATATATCTATATATACTTATCAAGATTATGTCTAATATTGGTTTTATATATTAGTAAATAAAATATACTGTTACCCCCTACATATTTATATTGGTTAAAGTTTGATTGAAAGAACGACAGAGGAATAGAAGTAATTGAAAAATTAAAATCACAATCCTCTAGCCATTTCACTAGAGAATATAAAAATTTTGAACAGGGAAAAGTTTGTTTTTAAAATGTGATGAAAGAGTTTTACGGACTACGAATTTCATACTCTTTCTCCCCAGATGAATAGGAACTTCAAATTAGCAGGATACTCCTGGGGAATACTATCATTCATGTAAGAGGTTTATTTGTAAATTTTGAAGACAGCTAAGTTTTACGGAATTTGTTATGTATGCAATCAAATCCTCCAGAAACCCATTCTTCATGAATAACGATTTCTGGAATTCTAGTTTTTTGAGAGATTGACATAAGAGGATGAAATCTTGTATCCCTTATCAAAAATTATATCAATTATAAATGTGGTGACTGTGATGCCATATACATAGGAAAGACTATTAGAAACCTTTCCACACGTATTGCGGAACATAGAGGTACATCATTCAGAACCCTTGATCACCTTCCCTTCATCATCCACCCTTTTCAAGCTATAAAATGCTCATTCTCTCCGTAAAACGCATCATTACATGACACCAATGTTAGTATATTTGCCGCAAGCCTGGGAACCTGATCTCTTTTGTTGGAGTCCGTTTATATTTTGGCCATCTTAAAGCCAAAATTAAAATAAATATATGTTAGAATATTTATAGCTTTTACAAAAATTAGTAAATTTTTTAAGTGAAATTTTGTCTCATTCGTGAACTTTAATCAATAAGTTTAATGA
Source organism: Trachelipus rathkii (assembly GCA_015478945.1). NCBI lineage: Eukaryota > Metazoa > Arthropoda > Malacostraca > Isopoda > Trachelipodidae > Trachelipus > Trachelipus rathkii. The sequence continues at coordinate 12,921 of JABUQX010084863.1, read as the reverse complement.
TTATTAATTTAATTTTTAGATTTTACTATGTTTAGTTTTGTATATTGTCCTATCATTGTATTTACCAACCTGATAAAAGGAAGCTGTTGCTTACCCGAAACTAGTCCTGTAAAAATATTGTCTTTAAAATGTTTAAATATTTTCTTGGTCATTCTTGCTTATTAGTAAAAACTGTACGCTCATTGTTCGAGAGTCATATATCTAACTATATTAATTAATATATGATATAAATATATATTATGTATCATATTGTAATATAATATATATAATATATATATAATATATATTATATATATATAATATATGATAATATATATATTATATATATATATATAAAATATATATATATATATATATATATATATATATATATTAAAAAATAATATTTTTGTTTTTTATATAATATAATTAGTGATAATATATATATTAAATGATATATATTATAGTTATAATTTCAATAAAATGATTTCCTTGCGCTTTCTGCATTGTCACTATTCCTTTTATTACGTAGAGTAACATTAATGAAATAATCAAAAGCCAGTTTTGGAAATTTGTATTAATATTAGCCTCAATTCTACACTGAGGGAACAGGCCAAAGAAAAAACGTCGGGAGACTGACAAATAGCTTCATTTTTGCTGGAATCAAGTCTCCTATTTGCTGCTCCGGAATTTTACTAATTGTTTTAATGTCGTTTTTAGTGAATATAGATTATTTGCAGCTTTATTTTACCCTACACGTATTTTAGAATATGGCTAATCATGGCTAAATTTAGAATTATCTATATAGTAGATATATATAATTATGTATAATATATATTATATATTATATAAATATAATAATATATATTATATATATTATATATATAATTATATAGATAATATATGTATGTATATATAAATATATAATATTATATATAATATTATATATATAAATATAGATATAATAAATATAATATATAAATATATATATAATATAATTATATATATATATATATATATATATTAATATATATATATATATATAAATATAATATATATATATATAAAGTATATATATATATTATATAAAATATTATATATATATTATATATATATATAGTAATAATATATATTATATATGGGGGGGGGGAAGTGCGATAATATGTAGCCATAGTAGTAATGGTTTATCTGCAAGATAATTAATTAAGACATCTAATACTATTAATTGATATTCCACTCCCCCCTCTTCAATTGGTTGTTTTCACTAAGTCGATTATATGTTACGTAAATCCCTAAAATTGAAACCTAGATATATAATGTTATCAGTGTTTTTGTAGCGATGCAAAGTACGTAAAACTATATTCAATTGGCATATTACCTGCAGCAAATGCGTGAATGATGTAGAACATGTGAATGGTAAATAGAGCATGTTTTCCAATCAATTATTTAAATTTTAAAAATTTCACGATGCTGAACAGGCTTTTTCGATTTACACTAGTCATTGATACGTAAAAGACTAAAATTTATAAACTCTATTTTGGAGAAGTTTTCAGTCGTCATCATTCCTCCTCTGGTAAGAACCGACAATATGTGAAGTTATAAATAGAAAGGGAAATTTTAAAATAAATAACAGACATGCCATTCTCATAGCTAAATAAATCAAAAAAACATCTTGTTATGTTCTCCACTATGAAGTTTTTCCTGAAAAAGGGTGAATAGGCTCATAAGGATTATCTATCTTGCTGAGGGTGTTATTAGTACTTTGATTTTGTTTGTGTTAATAGTAAAGAAGGAGGATTTTTTATGATTTTAGTCTCCTAATGTAGTAAAAGGATGGTTGCATTAATTTAAAATTTGATCGCTCTGGTAAAATTTGGATATTATGCACGGTTCTACTGTTGTATATATAATAATATATTATATAATTATAATCTATATAATATAGTAGTATATATTATATATTTAATAATATAGTATAGAGTATATATATTAGAGTATATATATTATATATTATAATATTTATATATATATTTCACTCACAATACAAGCTAAGAAGTTATTTAGTTCATTTACATTAATTTCAATATAAAGAATTTTAATGTAATGAAGAATTGTTATAATTATAATTATATTTTGATCTTAAGAAATAAGTTTTATTAAATGGTAAAAAAAGTTTGTTGCCAAAAAAAAAAACAAAAGAAAAAAAAAAATACAAACAAGATACTAGTTTTAAAAAAAAATTCACAGATAGACTCAATGATACGTTTTTTTGTCTGTAAAACTAAAATTTTAATATTTAAATTGTCTTTTTATAGCTCGTTTTTATTTTTATTATCTATTTTTTGTTGTTGTTAAATTTGGAAGTTACGAATTCTAGAAGCGTCTGAAAATATTCAGTAAATTCTTATTATTAAAGGTTTAGTACGCGATGATTGCTAAACTTAACATAATTTGCGATCATGTGAGAACTTAAACTCGGGTGGATGTATCGCATTGGCACATCTGTAGTCCTTAAAGAAAACCGAATTAGGGTGTATAATATATATACATATACATATGATATATACATAAATAAATGATATATATATAAATATATATATATATTATATTCATATATAATATATATATACTATATATTATTTATATAATATTATATATATAGATAGATAAAATTATATATTTATATATATATTCATATTATATATATAATATAATATATATAGTGAAAATATATATATAAATATATATATATATCTATATTAATATATATATATATAATATATATATATATATATATATTAAATAATATATATTAATAGTGATAATCCAACATATATATAATCTAAATATCTATATATATATATATAAACAGTATATATAAATATATATATAATATATAATAAATATATAATTATAATATATAATATAATATATATATATATAAGATAATATTCCTACTCTTGGATTGAGAAAGTTTATTAAGAATGTGGCGCCACTACTCAATAAGAGGGGCTAGGTTTACTGGCGGGTGTTGTTCGGGAAACTTCTTTTGTCCTTAAAACGTACTGAAAAGATCAGCGCGATATATTTCCTCAGTACCGAGTTACATCCTGGGGAATGAAGCATGCATATTATCATGTCTCGGCGGATTTTTGATTTCTACAAATAAAAACGGAACAACGAGTTTGTGCAAAATTTTGTTTTAAAACCGGGAAATCAGCTTCGGAGTCTTATGCATTCTTAAAAATAGCTTACGGGGATGAATGTCCGAGCCGGTCAAATGTTTTTATCCTAGCTCAATAGATCCAAAGACTGGGCTGGCGAATGCAGTCCGAAGATGACCACTCGGTCCAGCCGGAATTCCTGGCATCAACACCAACGAAACATTGTGAAAGTCGAGATTAAGTGCTCTCGACCGCAGACTAACAATTAGGGGAGATGTCTAGATTGAGGTCTTGAAATTTTCCAATTGTACTAAGCGTGGTTAGTTAATTTAACTGAATATTTGAAAATGCGTCGAGTGTCCGCGAAATTTATTCCAAAATCATTGTCAGACCAGCCAAAATAACACCGACTTGAATTGTGTCAAGACCTGATTAATCGGTTCGGAAATGACCTAGATTTGTTAAATATGGGTAATACAGTCAGTGCCGATCATGGTTTATGGTATGACCAAAAACAAGAGGCACACTCTTCGCAGTGGAAGGTTTCAAATTCGAACCGACTGCAAAAAAGTACGACAAAGTCGTCGCAATTTGTGAAGAGATGGGTGGGTGACTGTGTTTTTTTTATTCGATTTCGTACGGGTATTCATGCTTCACGAATTTGACACTAGAGTAACTAGGAAAGTATTATTAAAGTGTCCTTCAGCGTTTGCCCTTAAAGTGCAGAAAAAAGGCAAGTACTCTGGCGAGACAAAAATTGGGTCCTCTACCACCTGTGCTTCCGCAATCTCCTTATTGCCCTGATATAGCTCCTGCCAATTTCTACCTGTTTTCCAAAATTGAAAATTACTGAAAGGGGAACGGATTTGAATCAATTGAAATACATCCCAGGCAATGAAGCCTGGATTGACACGACAACCATATCTCAACTCACCGGGATGTAATCGGTCTGGGAGGAAAGATATCGCTCTGATCTTTCAAGTACGTTTTCCCCCAAAAGGACCAAAAAAGAAATCAAAAGAAACCTTTTCCGTTCCCGTTCAAAACACCGCTTTGGGCCGCATAATCCGTAGCCCTTCTTATTGACAGCAGGAAGCGTCAACTTGTCTTAGCAACTTTCCAGAGTATATAATACTATGATATATATATATTTATTATATATATATATATATATATATTTATATATATATATTAGTTTATATTTATAGTATAATATATATATATAAATATATATATGAATAATATATATGTGTGTGGTGTGTGTGTGTGGCTGCGCGTGCGCCGTGCGTGTGTTGTATGGGCAGGATGGAATGCATGCTTCTCTGGAATTTTAAAATAACAATCGTATTTTTGGTTTTGCGTATCTCTCCTTCTCGACCGTAGTTTACCTAACTCGATCTTGGGTATTTGGTGTGTTTTATTACTATATTTTAGGTTCTCTGTCAATATTGTGTGTTTATTCATTATATTTACAATTTCATATCATGTAATTCTCTATGGTTTAATATCTTTGTATTATTTTATTTACAGTCCTTGAATGATAGTAATGTTTTTAACCCAACGTCCTTAGAATAAAATGTCCCTAAATTCAGTTTGTTAATCTTCTATTTAATATATATAATATATATATATATATAATATATATTATATATATATATATATTATATACATATAGATACATTTAGAGTGTATATATATATAGATACATTAGATACTATATAGATACACTGTACATCTTATTTATAATCTAAAAATAAGGAATATACTTTTTAGAATCTCGATGCGTGCCATAAAATTGAATTTTAATTCTTAATCTTGCCTTTTTATAAATTTTTTTTGTTTGTTTTTTATATATCATCCTTTTATGCTTTTTAGCTCAAGGTTTGGAGGGGCTTGTTTAATGGTTTTTTGAATTCAATATAAACGAAAAAGAGGCTAAGTGAGAGAAGAAAAACTAAGTGATAATTTAGTGTAAAATTGAAATATAAAACGAAACAAATAAATAAAACTAAGAGAGAGAGAAGAGAGAGAGAGTAGAGAGAGAGGCGTGCGCGAGAGGTATGGTAGGTAGAGAAGTGAGAGAGAGAGGAGAGAGAGAGAGACGGAGCGAGAGACCTGTTTGAAAAGATTTATTTATTAATTAAGCTGATCTAATATTAATCAAATGTGATGTATCATAATAACATATAATAATAATAATTATAATAAATAATTAATAATAAAATAATTAATATAATAATAATAAATTAATAATTAATAATATAATAATAATAAGTAATAAATATTGATATACAGAGTAATTAAAATATATAATATTGAATAATAAAAAAAAATGATTAGATTTGATTCTAAATTCTATATTATAAATCATACCAGTAATAAGGATCTGGCTCCAGATTCATAATATAATGAAAAATAGATAAATAATAATGAGAAGTGAGAGTGTTTGATATGAGGATAAGTGTATGTATATTAATTAGGTTTATGAGATGGGAAGAATAATTTGGGTTTGGGATGGTGAAGGAATGAAAATGAATAATAATAATCGAAATAATAATAATCCATAATGAATAAGCATAATGATAATGATAGCTAGTAATCCTAGTATTCAAAAATAATAATATAATATATACTTCAAAAATAATAATCAATAATAATAATAATAATAATGAATAATAATAATAATAATTATGATAATAATAATATAATTGTATTTTAACAATTTTCACACATCTGGTTGAAGTTCTGCTTCTTCTGATTGCTGTCCCTATACATTCAGGTTGTTGGATTGTTCTTGGAATCAAATTTTCAAAAACACAGAATTTTTTTTGATGTAATTTTTTTTTTAAAAAAATTTCTTTTGAGTATACAAAATTGTATGTAAGTGATAGTGATGGCATCTTCGCCCGATTATCACAAGCCCTGAAAATTTGATGTGATCGGATAAGTAGAAAAAATGAAAACATAAACCATTTTTGCACTTTTTCAAAAAATTCAAAAGTTTGAAAATGTTCGAACTATAGAGATACGCTTTTTTTCTGCCTGCTCCATCCACATCAAATTTCAGCTTATATAGTCGGGCGTATGCATCTTTTTTCTTAGATAATGGGGTTTTTGTTAGCTCAAAGAAGAGTTTAAAAAATTTCCCAAAATTTTTATTTTTGAATTTGTTCTCAAGTACTGATGATGTGTCATTATGGTACTTATTTATTATGGTGTTGTGTTAGTAATTATAATATATATATATAATATATATAATATATATATATATAATAAGTTATTATATATATATAAATATATAATATAATCTAATATAATATAGTATATGATAAATATATATATGATATATATATAGAATATATATATATATATATACTATATATATATATATATTTATATATATATTAATATTAATATATAGTAAAATATATATGATAGGATAGTATATATATATATCTATATAAAGATATTATCTAAGTAAAACATGTGCACCTCCCCGACTACATATGCCCTGAAAAATTCATCCACTTCGCCAGAACATGAAAAAAAAATTCATTTAAAATCCGAACAAAAAGTAGGTTTGAATTGGACAACGCTGGCCACCGAAAACTCAAAATCCGAAAAGATTTCGTGGACTTTTTTCGGTAATCGGACGCCATCTAGGCATATTGTCAAGTTTGAAGGTCATGTTCCGAAAAAAATTCTGGGATTGATGTGAACTGTTAAAACATGGTTTTGAAAAATTGAAACATTCTGAAAGAATACTGACAGACAGAAAATACATCCCAGAAAACAGACGTTTTTAAAGAGGGCAAAAACAGCTACATTTTGGTGTTTATCCGGTGCAAAATCGGGTGGAGTAATCAAAGTTTTCATGTCATTGTTTAGGAGGGGTGAAAATCGGGCACGTGCCCTTAATAAATAAGGTTTTTGCCCTCCCTTTTTTAAAAAAAAATTAATTTTTAATTTTTTAATAGGATGTTGTGTTAATTATGAAATAGTTAATCAATTTCCAATTTTAGTTAATTAACTTTTTTACTATTTTTTTTAAAAAAAAAGCTAAAGATTGAAAATTCAATTTATAGCATTTCGAGCTTAGTAGAATAATTATTTAATAATAATTATATATATATATATATATATATATATAGTATATATATATATATATATATATATATTATATAATATATATATATAATATAATATATAGTATATATATATATATATATATTCTAATATATATCTATATTATTATATTATATATAATAGACAATTATATAATTAACATGGAATGAACATGTATACAGGTCAGTAAAAAAAAAATTAAAAATGAAAACCAATTTTTATCTTATCTCAGAAATATTTGAAAAGAAATATGTCATATTTTTGTTGGTTATTAATTTAATTTTGTAAAAATCATTGGAAGGATTCGACCATGCCGTATTCGATTCAGAGCTTGTCTATGGTTCGGTCGGATTCGGGATTCGAGAAATTTTTCAACACGACATGAAGAACGATTCGGATTCAAGTCTGGGATGTCGAACATCTTCCACACACGACGGATTCGGCTTTCGAATCCAAAAAGTTGCAGGATCGGGGCCATCACTGATATACATATGATAGTACTATATAATATTATATATTATATATATATAGTATATATATAGTTATTATATTATATATATATATATATTATATATATAATATATTATATATATAATATATATATATATAAGGCCTATAATATATAATATATATATATATATAATCTAGTATGATATAATATATATATATAAGGTATAGTTTATGGATTATAGTATATAGGTATTATTGTACTAGGCGGTATATTATCTATGATATATGATATATATGTATACGTATATGGATTGTACGGAGAAGTAACTAATAAAGCATAATAGATAATTATATACATAATATTAAATGAATAATAATAATAATAATAATCATAATAATAATAATAATAATAATAATATAATAATAATAATGTATAATAATAATTAATAATAGATAATAATAAATAATAATAATAATAATACATAACTAAATGGAATAACATTATACGTATTTAAGACTGTAAGAAGGTTTCTTTTTGCAAAGTGAGGTTGGAATTTGAACTTTAAATTGGATTTAACACTCAAGACCAAGTTGGAGAACCCAAAATGAAGTTTTCAGCAGCGAATTTAATTTACGTTAATTCAAGATTTAGTTTTAAACCTCAGATATATTGCCCCCGCGCCCTAAGGGTATTTAAATACTAACAGCAAAACATCAACCATTTGTTTCTTAATATCATTTGGGGTAAAGACTTTTAAACCGTAAACTTTTAACGTAAAACCAACTGAATTGACCTTCTTAATTCAGGTAGTACATAGCAAATGATTGCTTTTCAGTATGGAGTCTGAAACCAATTATTTTGTTCCTCTGTACTGGACTTCTCAAGAATGATGTAACATGTTCTCTATGCTGTGTATGCATTGATAATAGATGGCCCCTCTCGTCTCTCATCTCTGTCTGTCTCCTCGTTCTTGCCTCTCATCTCTCTCTCTCTCTCTCTATATATCTTTATGTTATATATATCATTAGATATATATACGTTTTTGATTGGTATTGGTATATTTAATATATATATGATATATATATATATATATATATATAGTTAATATATATAAGTATTATGATTATAGTATATATTATACCATATATATATCATATATATATGTATATTATAAAGTATATATATATATATAGATAATATCGTTTAGTATAGTCTATATATATTTGATCTTTGAGATATAATTATGTATTTATTATATTCTCAAATATATAGTATATTAGTTTGTATATAGTGATATATATATATATATATATAATTATATATATATATATATATATATATATATATATATATATATTATATATATATATATTATATATAATATATATGTATATTATATTATATAAATATATATTATATATATGATATATATTATATATATATAATGTATATTATATATATATATTATATATATATGATCTTATAACTATATATAAGTGGTTTAGTTGTGTTGTATTATGTATATAGTGGTTGGTATGTTCGGGTTATGCTATACTTGTGAGCGTGTTGATACTATAGGTAAATTGTAGTGATTATATGTTTTTTAGTATTATCAGTTTTTTGGGTCACCACCTACTTACGAGTAGAGCCCCTGATTCACAGGAGTGGGGTGCTTGCATCGCCTCAAGAAGTCACAACTAAAGTAAATTACACAGATGAGCCAGACGCAGTGCTTTGAAGGTGGGGGAGATTTAAATTCATCAGGTAAACACAGAAAGATGGAAGAGAATTCCACATAACAGATGTGGCAGGAAAGAAGTAAGCACCGCAGCGAACTAGCTTGGAGTTACCTAGATCAACCTAATCTCAATGTGAGACACAGCACCCTAGTTTCTCACGAGGGCGACGTAAAGGTGAGGTACGCGAGTGATAAGCTAACTCGAGCACATGCCGCTGCGGTACCCTATAGAAAGAGATATGAAAATATAGAAGAGATATATAAATAATTATATATATTATATATATTGAGACAGATCAAGATTTGAATTTATATGATATATATAGTTTTATGATTAGATAGATTGCGTTGACTATTATGATTAAAGAAATCATGTCGAATTGAAAATCGTGATTTCGATGTCATGTGTTCATTCTCTTACCCTAGAACTTCCAGAATTATAATTGTTTCCTCATCATTTACCTGATTGATGCATCTAGTTGTTTTTTATTGTAAGCCATAACAAGCAAATGAACAATAAAGTTGAAATGTTTCTGATTAACATAGAGCAGGTCGGGACTGAACTTAATTACACTGTTTCAACAGTCTGCTTTTTAAATCGTTATATATATATATTTATATGTATATATATATATATTCCGAGGGTTGGTGAGGTTGGGAGGAGTTGAGAGGTTGGGTTATTTGTTTTTGGGTATGGTATGAGGAGGGGTGATGATAGATGAGTGAGTTGATAGTTTGAAGAGGAGAGAGGTGTAGGCGTAGTTTATTATATCATAGCTGGTATGTGAGTAGTATGTTTAATATTACTATAGTATTAGTAGTTATACTATATATATTAGCGTATAGTTAGTTTATTTTGTAATATATTAGTTGTGTTGTGTTGTAGCTATACTGCGGGGTATAAGGGCTTATTAAAATTTCATGTAGCTTGCGTTATTAGAGTAAGTTAAATATGTAAAGTGCT
>JABUQX010084862.1:40000-60000 GCA_015478945.1 Trachelipus rathkii | reverse complement strand
TGCCTCAGAGAAGGTCGTGATGGCCGTAAGCGGCCTTCTATCTTACGGCGAAAATGTATGAATCGTATGGGTACATGGAACTGTCAAGAGGAATAAAGCATTGAGTATGGCTTGTTAGGTACATTAACATGGCTTTTTTTACTTTAAAGCCGTAGTATTGCATTCGACCTAAGCTATCGATATGGCCACCAACTCACTGTTAACATTCTTACATGCACGGTGACGTTTAGCACAAAATCCACATACTTCTTTGTGCACTAGCATAAACAACCGCTTCCTTCCATTTGCTGCACATATTGTTAACAGATAGTTTACTTGTTCACATTCAACATGGAGCATATAACATTGCTCGAGCTTCGTCTGTACAAATATTGCTAGGCCTTGTATCTGCTACATTTGACCATATTTAACTAGAAACCTTTACTCTCTTAGATATTTACCCAATTCCTTCTTAGCGAATTGGTGCACCTTCACATCTTTGGAACATTCAAGCGCGTTTCAACACGAGCTAAACGTTAATTTTACATAAAACAAACAGTAATGATCTGATAAACCTCATACTAATCCCCCACTGCATCTTAAACATCCAACCCCCTTACTTTACATCCCCTTGCTTCACCAACGACAAAATCAATACATACTTTTAACTTCGATACCATCTTCTACTTCACCAATTCTTAATGATACGTTATGAATTACTCTTGTGTTTTTAAATGAAAGGTATGTACAAAACACATATACCTTCTGCTTCTCATAGAAATTAATCACCTTCCTACCATTCACATTTTCTCCCGACACCCCAAAACCACCTGTTATATGATCCCTTTTTTGATCACTTATTAAACCATTTAGGTCACCCAGCACAATCAATCTGAAGCTCCTACTCACCTCATCCAAAACATCATGCAGATTATCTCAGAAAATCTCACTCTCTTCAACATCCGCTCAGTGGAACTATGTCGACAACCATACATAGGCTTGACCTTTTCAAAAACTGTAAAATTTAACCATTAGAATCTACCATAGCTCTATACCACAAGTCACTCATCAGAATTGCAACTCCTTCTCTCCCCCCCCTCATCCTCTCTACCCCAGCACAACACATTTCACACCACACCACTCCTTTTTACCGTTTCCTTCCATCTTTGTTTCAGTCACAGCCAGCAAATCAAATTTGCTCTTTCTAAATGCATCCATCACCTCTCTCTCCTCTTCTCCTCAATGTTTATTCCTCTGACATTCCATGTACCCATACGATTCATACATTTTCGCCGTAAGATAGGAAGGCCGCTTACGGCCATCACGACCTTCTCTGAGCATGCAATGCATTCATGGCAAAAGAGAACGTGGTAGTGTGCAAAACCCCAACCCAGCTACCTCTGTTCATTAAGTCTCATCGTACGACACGCAGGACATACGATGGGGCAATTCTGTTGTTGTCTCCCGCCACATATTGGTGTTTATATATTGGGGATAGGGAGTATCTGTTAAGATGTTGTCTAGAAAAGAGGGGGTGGATTATGAGTAGTGTTATATGATATGTGTTGAGATAGAAGCATGGTGTCTGTAAGATGTGCACTAAGATGAGTGTGTCTATGAACGCAACAGATTAAGTGAGAAAGGACAGAATGACCGATTGGTTGCACTTAGGATACGATACCATGTGCAAAAATGGAGTCAATTATCATCACTGCATATGGTTATGACTCTAGTAGAGCAATATTATATAGTGATAATGAAGTAGTAAGGGGTGAATAGAGAGGTAGGTATTGCTAAATTGTCTGATATAGTTATATATATTGATAATATATAGTATACTTGTGTATTTATAAGAAGCTATATATATTATAGGTAGTATTGCATATAGTGTATATTTAAATATTTTATAATATTGATAAAGGATTAATAATCATTTATAAAATATTTCATGTTATATATATTATACACAACTACGGTGGTCAAAACTTAATTTCATTATCAGAGGGTCCTATCCTATTAGTGTAGTATATATATATATAGTTATATAGTTAATATGATATATAAATAGAGAGTTAGAATATTTTCATTATAATAAGAATATAATTACTTAGTACATGATAGTAGTATGTATATATATTATATATATAGGATATTATACTAATATATATATATATTTGATAAAAAAACGGTCCTATACTAAAGGTTAACAAACACAATGCTACCCACCTATTGTAAATTAATGAAGAACTTCCACAATTCAAAAGAAACTTTACTTTTATTTATTAGCTACCACAGTAGCTATAATGTGAACTAGGGATCTAATTACTACTTTAAATAAATGGGAGGTAATATACACCTACTGTGAAAACCCAGGCAACCTTCCCTGGGCCCGGACAGTGAACCCTGTGTTCTCTTCGTGGTTCCTATTCCACTTCTCACCTATATTCCTCCTACAGAGGAATCCACACTATTCCCTTCTTTTCCTTAATTATCTCTTGGGCCAAATACCCAACCATCCAATCCTGGAAAGATAGAAACAAGAGTTAGCTATAAAGAAATAAACAATAAAAAGTGCTCATAACATAGCTTGGACATCAGCGTGCATGCTCATGCAATCCTTGATAAGATCTTCAAACAGCCAAAATCCGTGCAGGACAACAAAGAACACAGAAGCACAAGCCAAGACAGCATGCTGAAAAAAACAAAAACATAAAAACTCTCATACTTATATCTTTCTCTCCCTCACCTTTTTTCCTTCAACATATTCTTTTATACCCCTTACATCTACTCTTCCTTTGGTAAACACATCAGCCAACTGCTCCTTTGTGCTTACCCACACTACTTTCTTTATATCACCATCTTCTACATATTCCTTCATACACATGATATTCACTCTCAAAGATTTGCTTCCAACTGGTGTAGCCGAATAAACCGCATTCTGCAGAGTTTTACTGTCAGTATACATCACCACTTTCAACTGTAAACCACCAAATATTTCTTCCCAAACGTTCACCATGTGTATTCCCTCTAGTGCGCCTTCAACCAAAGCCATAGCCTCAGCCTCAATAGTAGACCTCGCCACCCTACGCATACATTTAGACTTCCACACAATAAGACACCTATTCCCACGACCAACTTTTATCGACACAAGATAACCCCCTTGAGGATGCACTCTTCCTTCCGTTCCATAAGACGCATCTGTATACACTTCTAATTCAACATCCCTTCCTAATTTCGCCAACCATATCCCCAATTTTTCACCTTTTATTCTTCTCGCCATTCCAATCAGTTTTCTCATTTCCTCCACTTTATCACCTTTAAAATACCTGCTTCTGTCACACCGCAAAACAAAGATCTGGTCTCGTCTGACCACATAACCAATTCATCTGCCCTACCAAGGATCTATCCACAGCTAATTCGTTTTCTTCCATGTCCCTATTACCATAATATTCTCGATTATCAGGTACTTTTATTCCTTCCATATACTTCTCCTGTTCCAACCACACTCCATTCTCTTCATCATGTATCTTTACCCCAATGTAATTGAAACTCTGTTTTTCTTCTGATCCTATTTCCAGTTTTTCTTTCATTCTTCTGATCACCGTATTTAAGAACCTTTCAGATCCACCAAAACAAAAATCGTCCACATGTGTACACATGATCCCTATTAGCTTACCCTTTCTCTTCCACCAAAACAACACAGGTTCTAACTTACTTTGAACACCCCCTAATTCTATAATCACTGCGACTACCTTGTCATACCATGCCCTAGCAGCATCCTTTAAGCCATACACCATTTTCTTCAATTCCCAAACATGACTTTTCTCCTTTGCTTCTTTTGGAGGTATGACACATTTTTCTTTTTATCCTATCACACTGTAAATACGCCATTTTTATGTCAATCAATTGACATATCCACCCTTCACGCTTTATTATGCTAAGACATAGTCTTAACACTTCACCAGAACATGTAAGTGCCTCCGCCACAAGTTTCTTGCTCATTTCCTCAAAACCCCTGGCCTCCAACTTTGCTTTACATATTTCCTGTCCTCCTACTACTTTATCTGTTATTACCCATCTCAGAGATTTTCTTTTGTCCAACATCCTTTACCCTCCTATACACTTCCTTCACCCCCAATTATCAATTTCCTTCAGTTTTGCCTGTAAAACTCTCATCATCACAATCCCCTATCCAAACCTCTTCCAGCTCCTCTATACACTCTACATCCTTATAATCATTAAAATCTATCCATTTACACTCACCACTGTTCATGCTCTGTATGTTAAAACTATTGCTCCATTTTTTACTTGTCGCTTTACCAGCCCTACTTAAAACTTTCACATCTAACTTTTCCTCTGTATCCTTATTAGTGCATGTGTACCTCTTTCCTACCTTAATCCTCTCCACCCTTCTCTCTTCAGCTTCTTCTTGATCTTCTAATCCGTTTCTGTTTCAGTTCCACTTTCTTCAGCAACAGGCTCCACAGGTGTTCGTATCACTTCATATTCCTCAAATTCATCTTCAAATACACTACTCCTCACAGGTTGTTTCACACCGTCAACTTCCTTTTTCTCTTCCTCATCCTCTACTTCTTTAGGTATACCTGCTAGTCTAGTTATATGAACCCTAGATACATCTCTTAACGTACCACCATGTTTCACAATTACCGTCTTACTGTCTCTGCCGATTACTTTTGCTGGACCCCTCTACTGTTTATCTATTTCCCTTTTGTAATATACATACACTATCCCCAATTTCAGCCACTTCCAGATGATGATCACGTATTTGGCCCTTCATAGCTCTCTTTATCCTTTCATCTGATTCTTGCTGAATGTGTGTTTTTTTAGCCAAATGTAATGCCTTCAGATGATGTAACAACCTTTCACTCTCCACACCTAATACACCTACACTCTCCTCACTTTCATCTGTATAATTAGGAAACCACCAATTTTTTCCATATACCAACTGATTTGGTGAATAACCACTTTTATTCTACAGACTATTCTTAGCTGAAACCGCCCAATATAGACTCAGCCTTTGTTCTGCGCCTTCATCGACCATCTTCCTCATTGCATCCTTAAGTAAACCCCCCATCTTCTCACACTGTCCATTGGTCCAG
Source organism: Trachelipus rathkii (assembly GCA_015478945.1). NCBI lineage: Eukaryota > Metazoa > Arthropoda > Malacostraca > Isopoda > Trachelipodidae > Trachelipus > Trachelipus rathkii. The sequence continues at coordinate 54,901 of JABUQX010084862.1, read as the reverse complement.
GGACTTTCTGCAGCCGTGGCCCACTGCACCATACTGAACCTTTCACATAGGATTTTCATCTCTTCATTTTGGAACTCTAACCCATTGTCACTAAAAAACCTCTCAGGTGCTCCAAAAACACTAATCCACTTTTCCAATATCACTCTCACAATCTCTTTTGATTCCTTACTCCTTACCCAACATGCCTGACAAAAACTGGTTCCAAGATCCACCATCACAATAAATCTCTGACCTTCTATTTCACCTAGGTCCATTGCCACTGTCTCATTAAAACCTTGTGCTAGAGGTAAACCCACAGCTGGACGTCTCGGGGTCTTTTGGAATTTAATGCAGGTAATGCATCCCTCACCAACCTGATTTATACACTCCTGTATACTTTTACCCTCATCTCTACCCCATTCTTCTCCATAAGCATCACTCATCAATTTCCATAATCTATCTCTGCTAGGGTGACCAAATTGTATATGAAGTTTAGTAACAATCATTTCTCTCCAATCTTCTTTGAGCAACTCCTCCTTTGTATTTCTTGTCCACCAAACCTCCCTCTTCACACCACCCCTTAAAGGTAACTTTAAATGCCCCTTATCGTTAATCCAACACTGAACCTCAATACCATCTAATTCACCTATTTCCACACTATTGTTCATCACATTAATTGTTACCCCAAGATTTTTCAAAGACTCATATCCTAATAACCAAGGTATGTCCCCTCTGACTAACTCAGTTTTCAACAAAAACTTCCTACCTTTTATATATACAACACGGAACGAATAATCTTTTCACACTTGGATAATTAGTTTCACCAAAAACATAACTCACACTCGTATCTTCCATAGTTTCATCCATCCCCTTTCTCTCTTCCTTACTGAAACTACCCAGTAAACGGCCTAGTCACTTTTCACCAATAACATTCTGTAAACACCCTGTATCTATAATCGCACATATCGACTCATATTCCTCATCAATACTCTCACTCTCTATTGCTCCATCAATCAAAAAAATCCTCCTTTCATCTTTATTACCTTCTTCGCTTGTTCTACACTTACTCTCATCCTTTCGCATAATCTCTCTTTCTCTTTCTTCTCGTGCACCACTGAAAACAGACCTTCTCTTATTCTGAATATTCTTCGGACATGCTGCAGCAAAATGGTATATTGAACTACATATTACACACTTCATTATCTGTCCATACTTATTCTTTCTATTCATTCTTTTATTACCACCGGAAAACTGATTCTTTCTCTCTTCCATCTCATCTTTTCTCCTATCATACCTACCATGAGTCATTCAACCACTTATCCCACTAGCTTCATTCTCCTTTTTTCCTATCCCCTCACAAACCACCAGTAAAGCCTCCTTAAAAGTCTTAAACACCCGTGCACCTTTACCACAATATGCTAACACCATCTGTCTTTGAACTCTATCCACATTTGCTCCCTCTAACAAATGCACACATTTTAAATCCTCACCCAAACCAACCTTTCCAACCATCTTACATCTACTCTCAATAACCTCATATCTATTCACATACTCTCTGATGCTTTCATTCTCCTGTCTTTTTACATAAAAGAACTCCAGTACCTATTCTATCATATCATACCTATCCCTTTGCTCCTCTTTACCATACTTTTCATCCAACACTGACAATATCTTTTTCACTTCTTCATTTTTTTCCAATTCTTGTAACTGCAAATCACATAGTCTCAAAAACCTTTTCTCCCAAACTCAATATTATTTCACCTGCAGGACATTCACAGTTCTTGCCCTCCACCAATTACCACCACTCCACTCTCTTCTTCCACAACTCGTACTCATTGGGTTTCACCCCCTCTCCATTAAACACCGGACACAACCTTTTACTCCCTTTTTCAACCTTATAACCCCTTTTTATCACCCATATTGTTCTACTAGCAAAACTCCTCAGAGCGTAGCTTCGAACTACGCTCTTCAACCACTGATAAAAAAACGGTCCTATACTAAAGGTTAGCAAACACAATGCTACCCACCTATTGTAAATTAATGAAGACCTTCCACAATTCATAAGAAACTTTACTTTTATTTATTAGCTACCACAGTAGCTATAATGTGAACTAGGGATCTAATTACTACGTTAAATAAATGGGAGGGAATATACACCTACTGTGAAAACCAAGGCAACCCTCCCCGGGCCCGGACAGTGAACCCTGTGTTCTCTTTGTGGTTCCTATTCCACTTCCCACCTATATTCCTTCTACAGAGGAATCCACACTATTCCCTTCTTTTCCTTAATTATCTCTTGGGCCAAATACCCAACCATCCAATCCTGGAAAGATAGAAACAAGAGTTAGCTATAAAGAAATAAACAATAAAAAGTGCTCATAACATAGCTTGGACATCAGCGTGCATACTCATGCAATCCTTGATAAGATCTTCAAACAGCCAAAAGCCGTGCAGGACAACAAAGAACACAGAAGCACAAGCCAAAAAAAACAAAAACATAAAAACTTTCTATAATATATATATATATATATATATATATATATATATATATATATATATAATATATATATATATATATATATTATATATATATATATATATATATATAATATATAATAAATATATTATATATAATATTACTTTCTGCCAACTAGCCCACCTCAATTAGAGGGCCACACTGCTTCCAGGAAGCCACCACCGCTCTTGGGCGTTCCACAGTCTAGAAGGGAAGATATAGAGAAGTCGGCACGGGAGGCATCGAGAGCGGAGCACCCCAGAAGGAGGTGTTCCATTGTGTCTTGGGAATTGTGATATCTGGTGCATGGGGGGAGTAAACATTTTAGTTTGAATCTAATTTATATTGTAAAGTGGCAGGGATGACCTGATCTGTCCGGGCGAGGTATAATTGGCCTCTTCTTGGACAATGTTTCTTCTATAGGGGAAATTATTGGGGAGGGGGAGTTTGGTTTTGTAGGTACGTGTTTGTTAGTTGTGTATGGATATGAGTAAGCCATGACTTATTGGGAGGAGGAGAGGGAATAATGTTGTAGATGTCATTATAGAATTGGCTGGTGAGTCTGTGTCGGGAGGGTTGGAGAATATTTGGTGACATGGGTGGGTTGATTTAGGGTTTTGGTTAGTATGGTCCACACCATCTCCATGTGGTGGAGATAGGAAGGAGTAGTCGCATGTAAATGTTGGATGGGGGTAGTTGGTGCATCCGGTGATAATTCTAAGGCGTGTTTTGTTGTATTTTGTAATTTTTTTGAATTAGATTATATTTGTTCTGAGAGTTGTTTATAAGTGTGCCGTGAGTATGTTTCCTCTGGATCACTGAAGTTGTGTTGGAAAGGGTGTTCTGAGGGTGTTTAGTTTCCGTTGAGTTGATGAGGTAATTGCGTTGATGTTGGGCGGGAGAAACGTCATGTGGTGGTCATGGTAAGTCCTAAATTTTTGGAGTTTTGTTTAGGGGGAGGGCTGTTGTTCAGGAAAACTATTGGATGGATTGAAGATTGGTGGCGGTCAGTTGTTAGGAGGGTGATGGAGGATTTGTGGGAGGCGGTCATTCTATTGGAAAGTAACCAAGTTTCTAATTGTTGAAAGTATTCTTGGGTGAAGAAGGCTAATTTACGTCTGGATGTTGGAAATGAGGCTGATATCATCGCGTATGGATAAGTTGGTGGATTGGTGGTGGGATGCAGGCTCTCCTGTGAAAGATTGAAAAGAATGGGAGAAAGGCGCCCTGGTCGACGCCGTTGTAGCTTTAATGGGTGGGCTGAGAATATTATTGTGGAGAAACTCTGCAAAACGTTAGATGAGAAAATTAGAAAGCCATTTTTGTCGTTATTTTCTAGGGGGATTAAGATTTTTTGTATAAGGATGTATGTGGGACAGTGTCAAAGGCTTTATTGATGTCGATAGCTGTGAGAATGGATCTATGGATGGATTGGTTGAAGCCATTGATGAAGTGTTGGGTGAGGGAGTAGAGCTGTAGTGTGGAGTGGTTGCTTTTTAAGCCATGTTGGAAATCTGGGAGGTGATGAAGGGAGATTTGTTAATATTTAATTTCTCCTGCAGTTTACTGATGGAGAGAGGAGAGAGAATTGCGGTAAGAGAGGGTAGTTAGGTTCGTTTTAGGCTTGAGTTTTGAGAGTATGAATGCTTGTTCCAGATTGAGGGTATAAAATTAAGTTGCCAGATTTGTGAAGATTCTTGTGGATGATGCGAAGTGCTTTTCATCGAGATGTTTATTAAATGTAGTTTGAGATGAGTCTGTCCTATGGCTGAGACATTTTGAGGTTTAGGCCGCCCTATTATATATATATATATATATAATATATTATATTATATATATATATATATATATATATAATATATATATATATTATATTATATAATATATATATATATATATTATATATATATCATGTCCCATGCTCTTAGTGGGAGGGGGAGGGGGAATAATGTTTTAGATGTCATTATAGAATTTGGTTGGTGAGGGATTTTAGTCTGTGTCTGTAGCGGGTTTGGAGAATATGTAAGAAGGGTTGGATTTAGGTTTTCTGGTAGAATTGGTCCACCACCATCTCCAGGGGGGAGATAGGAAGCATGTAAGTCTCGTCATGTAAATGTTGGATTGGGGGTAGTTTTGGTGCATCCGGTAATAATTCTAAGGGCGGTGTTTTTTTGTGTGAATTTTATTTTTTGATTAGATTATATTTTTCTGAGGAGTTGTGTTATAATTGGTGGGAGGTATGTTCCTGTCACTAGTGTTGGAAAGGGTTCTGGGGTGTTTAGTTTCCTTGAGTTGATGGGTAAATTTGTTGATGTTGGGGAGAACGTCATGTGTGTTTCATAGGGTACGTCCTAATATTTTTGGAGTTTTGTTTAGGGGAGGGACTGTTGTTCAGGAAAACTATTGGATGAAGTGAAGATTGTGGCGGTGGGTGGTTAGGAGGGTGATGGAGGATTTGTGGCTGGAGGGGGGGAGTCGGTCATTCTATTGGAGAGTAACCAAGTTTCAATTGTTGTAAGTATTCTTGGGTGTGAAGTATGGCTATATTTACGTCCTGGATGTTTGGAAATGAGGCTGATATCATCGCGATGTATAAGTTTGGTGGATTGGTGGGTAGGGATGGGCAGGTCTCCTGTGAAAAGATTGAAAAGAATGGAGAGGAAGGCGCCTGTCGGACGCGTTTGTAGTTTTAATGGAGTGGGAGAATGTTATTGTTGGAGAACTTTGGCAATACGCGTTAGTTGAGGAAAATGAGAAAGCCATTTTTTGTCGTTATTTTGAGGGGATTGAAGGATTTTTTGTATAAGAATTTATGTGGGACAGATGTCAAATGCTTATTGATGTCAGATAGCTGTGAGAATGATCTATGGATGGGGATGGTTGAAGCCATGATGAGGTGTTGGGTAGGGAGGTAGGCTGTTAGTGTGAGTGGTTGCTTTAAGCCATGTTGGGAAATCGGGAGTTGATGAGAGGGGGGAGATTTTGTTTAATATTAATTTCTCTAGCAGTTACTATTGGAGGAGGGAGAGGAGAGAGATTGGGCGGTAGGAGGAGGGGAGTTAGGTCTTTTTTAGGTCTGAGTTTTGGGGGTATGAATGCTTGTTTAGATTGAGGGTATATAATTAAGTTGCCAGGATTTTGAAGATTTCTGTGATGAGGCGAAGTGCTTTTCATCGAGGTGTTTTAAATGTAGGTTTGAGATTGAGTCTATCCTATGCGGGTTGGCGTGGAATTTTTGAGGTTTGAGGCGCCCTATATATATTATAATATATATATTATCATATATATAATAATATATATATATATTATATATATATATATATATATAATATATATATATAATATATATATATATATATATTATTAATATATATATATATAGTATATATTATATTATAGTTAACACAACCGCTCACAGGCAGAGCCCTATTGAAGGAGGGTGTTGCCACGACTCAAAATTTCACCCTCCAGCGTAAATTACGCAGATGAGCCCAGACGCAATCTTTAAAGTGAGGGAGATTAAATTCAGTAGGAAACACAGAGGATGGAAGAGAGTTCCACAGAAACAAGTGCAGGAAAGAAGGAAGCACGCAGCGAACTAAGCCTGAAGTATACGTATCTACACAAAAACTCTGTCGCAGACACAGCACCCCTTATGCTACGAGGCGTCGTAAGTGGTGGTACGCGAGTGGTAAAATCCCTCGAACACCTGCCGCTGCTTAACCTATAAAAAGAGAATAAAGCCACAACATCGTGACCCGCCATGGATTTAGAGGGTCAAGTGTGAACTGGAAAAGTACCGAACAGTTTATAAGTTTGGCTTTTGACTCGACCCTGTCCAAAAGCCGGGTGAAACCAGAGCCCTCCTCCCCCAGAATTATGAGAAAACACTCCATAAAATGCCGGATTAGATCCTTGTATAGCTGGAGTAACTGAGAGAGGAAAAAAAGCAGTCTAAACAGAACTCCTAGTTTCTTTGAGGCCGCCCTCAAAGTTGTGATGTGAGGTTTCCAAGACATTTTTTTGTTTATGTTAAGGCCGAGGATGTTAATATTGTCAACAGGAGAGACGAGAGAACCGTCGAAAGAGATTAAGAAAGTTAGAAGGTGTTTTAGGGAGTGAGATTTGTAGAAGTTGGGTTTTTAAAGAATTGAATTTCACAAGGTTGGAGACGATCCCACCCGGAAATTCTATCCAATCAGCGAGAATAGAAATCGAAAGATTAAGACGAGAGCAATTCCAGAAGTAAAAGAGGAAGCAAACTGAAAGAGTTGAAGAAGGAATGATCGAGTCATCGGCATATGAGTGGATAGAGTTAGATGTGCAGGTGAGATCATTAATGAAAAGTAGGAGATAAGACAGAACCTTGAGGAACACCATTATTGACAGAAAATGAAGAAGTCGCTCCATCAACCACAGCCGATATTGAGCGACTTGAAGAAAGGCTAGACCTAGTAAGCAAAGAGAAGGAGGAAACCCCCAAAGGAGGGGGCCCGGAGAGGAGTGATCCGTGCCATACCCAGTCAAATTCTTTGGATATTGTCAGCGCCACCACGCAAGTCTCCCGTTATTCCAGAAAGAGCGGAAACCATAAATCGGTTAAATAGGAAAGTATATTGCCACTAGACCGAAAGCCGTACTGGTGATCGGAAAGAAGAAAATGAGACCAGATGGTCAAAGAAGTGAGAGTTGAGAAGGGCTTCAAAGATCTTAGACCTAACTTAACCCTGGACGATTTTGGCATTCCTCTTCCTACTCCTTCTCCTTTCAGGTGTTCTATTCCTTTACCTTGATTACACTTAGTCAGGTGCAATGAGCTCCTGAATCTATGAATGTTAGGAGCGGGTGACCCGGATGGTATTCCTCCCCGAGTTTTGAGGGAGTGTGCTTCCGTGCTGACCCCTCCCCTCGTTCCCTCGTTCAACTATATTCTTTTGCCCCAATACTAGCACTTTCCCTCAGTGTTGGAAGCACGCATATGTCCAACCTATTCCGAAATAAGGAAGCCGCTGTGATCCTTCTAACTATCACCCTATAGCTCTAACTTGTATTCTATCTAAGATCTTTGAAACCCTTCTCAACTCTCACTTCTTAGACCATATGGTATCTCATTCCCTTCTTTCCGATCGTCAGAACGGCTTTCGGCGCTCGAGGTCTACGGCGATATACTTTCCTATTTAACAGATTTATAGTTTTCCGCCCTTAGGAACTACGGGGAGACTTGCGTGGTGGCGCTCGACATATCCAAAGAATTTGACCGGGTATGACACGCGTCACTGCTCTCCAAGCTCCCCTCCTTTGGGTTTCCTTCTTCTATTTGCTTGCTTATGTCTAGCTTTCTTTCAAATCGCTCAATATCGGCTGTTGTTGATGGGGCAACTTCTTCTTTTTCAGTCAATAGTGGTCTTCCTCAAGGTTCTGTGTTATCTCCTACTTTATTCCTGCTTTTCATTAATGATCTTCTCACCTACACATCTAACTCTTTCCACTCATATGCCGATGACTCGGCCCTTCATTCTTCAACTCATTTCAATTCTGCTCCCTCTTTTACTTCTAGAATTGCCTTTCGTCTTAATTAATCTTTCCGATTCTATTCTCGCTGATCTGGATAGAAATTCCGGGTGGGGTCGTCTCAACCTTGTGAAATTTAATTCGTTAAAAACCCAACTTCTGCAAATCTCACTCTCTAAGACACCTAACCATCTTATTTCTTTCGACGGTTCTCTCGTCTCTCCTGTTGACAATATAAACATCCTTGGCCTTAACATAAACCAAAAAAAGGTCTTGGAAACCTCACATCACAACGGTTGCTAGGGAGGCCTCAAAGAAACTGGGAGTTCTGTATAGACTGCAGGACTTTTTTCCTCTTCTCAGTTACTCCAGCTTACAAGGGTCTAATCCGCCCTTTTATGGAGTACTGCTCTCATATCTGGGGGGGCTCTGGTTTCACCAGGGTTTTGGATAGGGTCGAGTCAAAGGCCAAAAGGCTTATAAACTGTCCTGTACTTTCTAGTTCATTTGACCCCTATCTTGCGCGCGATTTGGTGCTTTTCCTCTTTTCTAGAGTACCTAAGGCAAGTGCTCGAGGAACCTTCCACTCGCGTACCACACCTTTCATGCCCTCGTGGTCAGGTGCTGTGTTGCACATGTTTTGTGTTGAATATTAGTAACTCCAGACTGTTCGCTTGCGGCTTCCTTCTTTCCTAGCACCTCTGTTCTTTTGGCGTCTCTTACCAATCTTCTGTGTTTCCTACTCATTTAATCCCCTCACTTGTAAAGCCTGCTCTGTGCTCATCTGCGTAATATTGCGTTAGATGAATTTTTGCGGCGTTCAACCCCCCCCCTTTGAATAGGGTTCTGCCCGTGAAGTGTGGTGACAACATAAAAAAAAAAATAAAAGATTCTAATAATGAATACATAAGGCTAGTGAAACCCACAAAGAATGGCATTTCGACGGTGAAACCACGTCTAAAATGCATTGAATAGCATACCGAAGGAGCTTGCTCGGTGACAAAAAAAAATCACAGAAGTGAATCCGCCTTATCAGAACCCCTTCAACAGCACTGATAGTGCGATGGGCCTTTTCAGCAATAAACTTACTGAAGATGAAGAGGATTTATGATATGTTAGAATTTGATAAACTCATGGCCGACAATTGCATTGACATCTCATTACTTTCAAAGGAATCACACCAAGGAACCCATCGAAAAAACTGAAGACAGTTATCAAGGAGCAAGGATAATTCATATTTGCAATCTGTGAAAAGAGAGATGAGGCTCTACGAAAACATGAGATGCTGCCTACCAAAGGAGAATCCTTTCATGTGGTGCATGAAATGGGCAAGGTTTCCATTATTATCAGGCTTGCAAGCAAATATTTATCAGCCCCTCCCTCATCTGTCAAGAGCGAGCGTATTTTTGGTAGGTGGGAATGTAAACACGCCAAAAAGGAACAGGCTCTCGCAGATTTTACTTAGTGAAACGCTTTAATGTTTTTGCACATCAAATTTCCGAGATTTTTGAATTTGAGTATTGATGAATCTATCTTTATCTTAAAGGAGTTATACTATTATATTATTATGTTATTTTGAATAATAGCGTTCTTTTATTTTGTCTTTTCAGCTATTTCATTTATCCTTCTTTCATATTTTATTCTTTTTATTATAATAGTTAAGAATCTCCTTGTAAATTGTAATCCATGTTAAAACATAAAGCTAGTAGCTAAACTTTGTTTAATACTTACTGAAAAATTTAAATGGAATATTTTTTGAATAAACACAAACATAAAAAGTTAGTTAATATTATATTTGCATTATTATTTCCTTAAGATACTATTTTAATTTATAAAAATAAAATATAATTGGGCACAACCAAATTGAAAATAAATGACTTAAGCATGGTTTAAGGAATGCCAATCCTGAGTGCCAGCAGTACACAATGTTCTATCTTATTTACTGTGTATTATATATTAATTAAAGTATCGTATCGGTTCGGTACCTAAAAAATTAGAGTATCGGTATTCGGCCTCTTTTTTGGTATCGGTACATCCCTAAGTATAATTATAATATAAAATAATATATTAATAGTATATATAATATAAATATATGATATTATATATATATTATATATAATATATAATATATATATAATGAAATATATATATATATATATATATATATATATATATATATTAGTAATGGCACGGATGTCAAATTTTCTCATTTGCGGATGCGGATGTTGAATTTTCCTAAGTGCGGATAAAATTTTGCCGATACTTTTTATACTACACATTTTGCGTCTTTAAATGATTATATAATATATAGTATATATATATATATATATATATTTATAATATATATATATATATATATATATATATATATATATTATATATATATAACAGTAAAAATATATAATATATTTATATATTTACATATATATATAAAATTAGATACATATATTGTTTATACATACATATATATATATATATTATATATATATATATATATATAATATATATATTATATATATATATATAGTATATATCAGTTACCCATGTCCCTCAATGCTGCAGGATGGTGTTGGTCGTTGAAAGGTTTTGATGCTTATCAACACCATCACGAAAAGCAAGATTGAATAGAAGGAGAGGTTTTCAGCCCCTTGCTATCGAGACGAAGAGAATTTAAAAATTTTCTTCAATGACTCGACGAGGTTCGCAGAACGCATCTTTACCTTTTCTAGAATTAAAGTTCAAATTCTTCTCTTTTCTTATAATTATTATGTTGGAATAACTTATATAAATATATTTATATTTCCCTATATATATAAATATATATGTTTATTCCAAATTAATTAAATAATAAATTGTTTATTAATCATTTAAATATATAAAATATATTAATGATTATTTAAATTCGAAAATGTTAATTTTTAATAATTGAGTGAAATATAATAAAATTGTTGCATTTGATAATTATTATTATTATATATAGTATATATATATAGGGATTTATTTTTTTTCCTCAACTTCTTTTTTACTTAGATTTTAGCGTTTCTCCAAACTGGGTTTTAGCGTAACATTTACCTATTGATAGCCATTGTTATAACGGATACAGATAACGTTTCGACTTTTTTAATTTATCATCGCGTTATTTTTTTCTTTTTCTTTTTTTTGTATGCAGTTTCGTGAGAGTCGTGAGTGTGAGTGTTTTTAAACTTTCTGATTATTCATATTTTAGATATTGTATAAATTTACTTTAACACGTTTTTAAAAATTTCAAGCTTAGATTTTCGTTTTAGCATACGAATAATTTTCCTCATTTCTCCTTTGGTTTTTGTCTGTTTGTTTCTGTCTTTTTTCTTTTTTGTGATTGGTGTGTGCGTGTATGATAGCAGATTTCACAGGCGTAGGATTTCTAGACTTACCAAACATCCACTGCTTCACTCTAACGTCGTGCATCTCATGGAATACCACCTCTCTACCAAACTAATTTTTTGCTCTTGTCTGAGACCCAGATGGCTAAGAATTCATCCTCCAACTCGTTTTAATATATCCAACTATAACTTATTTAATTAATTTCCCGTCTGAAGGGTGGTATGTGCCTATGAAAACATAACACGTCTCGAGAATCTCGATCTCTAACTTCGATGTTCTGTGCTTAAAATCTTTCTTCCTTCTACTACAATTATCTATCTTCTGCCATGGTTTGTAACATAAAAGATTTTCATGCCTTTTTTGAATATTCCTACTACTTCTCACTAGACTGCTTATATCTTCTCATCAAATTACTGAGGTCCTCTTTTAGGGGATTTCAATGTACACAACACTGAATGTTGGTTCCTCATACTGATTTAGGGGGATTTGAAGCCGAATCATTCGTATTCTCAACGATCTGGAGCAACTATTAAAGAAGAAACCTACACACATTCCGGAATGTCGTCCCAACCGATTCTTGAAACACTTGACCTATGTTTCACAACTGGTCCATCTCTCTATAAATTACGCCACCTACGCTCCTATCGGTTAATCTGACCACAACCTTATATCTCTTTAATTTAATTACTTCTCTCCAACATTCTTCCAAATATGTACCTATGCGTTTTTTCTGACACTTTGATCGGGCCTATTGGGGGATTGCGTTGCTTCTACGCTACCTATAAAATAATTGGAATTACTGCTTTGACTCTGAAGACGCTTCAGCTTCCGCCGATAAAGTGGGAGCTATAATTGTTAATGGGATGAGCAGGTTCATTCCTTCTTGGACTAAATCTTTTTCTCCTCAAAATCCATGGTTCGATCGTGTTTGTTCTCTGGCCATTCAGGCTAGAGACAGTGCGTATCGGGTGTGGAAAAATTCTCGTTCTCCTATCACTCTCGCTAAATTTTCATTCAGTTAGAAATTGTTGTAGGGATACTTTCAAAGAGCAAATCGGACTTTCATTAAACGAAAGTGCGCTGACCTCCTTCGTTCTCCTACTGACAAATCTTTCTATCCTCTTGCCAAAAGACCAGCCCTAACAGCTTCTGTAAATCATCCTTTCCTAATCTTATGCGCTCTGATGATTCTGTTGCTAATACTCCAACTGAAAAGGCCAATTCTTCAGCCTCCTTTTTCTCTAACCCAACCCTGGACGATTCTGCATTCCCCTCCTTCTCCTTCTCCTCTCAGGTGTCCTATGCCTTTACCAATGATATATTTGATCGGGTGCATGGGCTCCTGAAATCTATGAACGTAGGAAGGCGGGTTGGCCCCGGATGCATTCCTCTCCGAGTTTTAAGAGAGTGTGCTTCCGTGTTGACCACGCCCCTCGTTCAAGTATATTCTCTATTCCTCAATACTAGCATTTTCCCTCAGTGTTGAAGCGCGCATATGCCAACCTATCGAAAAAGGATGCCGCATGCTGATCCTTCTAACTATCGCCCTATAGCTTTTAACTTGTATTCTATCTAAGATCTTTGAAACCCTTCTCAACTCTCACTTCTTTTTATAGACCATCTGGAATCTCATCCCGTGCTTTCCGAATGCCAGTAACTGACTTTTCGGGCTCGAGTCTACTGAGGTTGATATACTTTCCTATTTAACAGAAATTTATGGTTTTCCGCTTCTTAGGAACTACGGAGAAGAACTTGTGTGTGGCGCTGACATATCAAAGCATTTGACCGGGTATTTACGGGGAGACTTGCTCTCCAAGCTCCCCTCCTTGGATTTCCTCATTCTCTTTGCGTACTTATATGTCTAGCTTTTTTTTTAAATCGCTCAATATCGGCTGCTGTTGATGGGCGACTTCTTCTTTTCTGTCAATAGTGCTGTTCCTCCAGGTTCTGTCTTATCTCCTTACTTTCTATTCCGCTTTTCATTAATGATCTTCTCACCTGCACACCTAATTCTATCCACTACTCATATGCTGATGACTCGACCTTCATTCTTCAAATTCATTTCAATTCTTTCCCCTTTCTTTTTTTTTAAACTTCCAAAAAATTATAGAATTTGCTCTCGTCTTAATCTTTCCGATTTCTATTCTCGCTGTTCTGGATAAGAATTTCAGGGTTAGGTCGTCTCAAGCTTGTGGAAATTTAATTCTTTAAAAAACAAAACTTCTACAAAATCATCCCCCCCGCCCCCCCCTCTAAGAAACACCTAACTTTCCTATCGCTTTTCGAACGGTTCTCTCGTCTCTCCTGTTGACAATATAAACATCCTTGGCCTTAACATAAACCAGAAAATGTCTTGAAAACCTCAAATCACAACGGTTGCTATGGCACCCTCAAAGAAACTGGAATTCTGTTTAACTGCGAGACTTTTTTCTTCTTCTGCAGTTACTCCAGCTATACAAGGGGTCTCATCCGCCTGTATGAAGTACTGCTCTCATATCGGGGCTCGGGGATCTGGTTTCACCCGGCTTTTGGATATGGTCGAGTCAAAGGTCAAAAGGCTTATAAACTGTCCTATACTTTCTAGTTCACTTGACCCTCTATCTTTGCTTCGCGATGTTGATGCTTTATCTCTTTTCTATGGGTACCTCAGCGGCAAATGCTCGAGGAACTTTCCACTCGCGTACCACTACCTTTACGACTCCCTCGTAGCACAAGGGGGGCTGTGTCGCACATGAGTTTTGTGTTGATATTAGTAACCTCCAGACTAGTTCGTCGGGCTTCCTTCTTTCCTGCACCTCTGTTCTGTGGGAATTCTCTTCCATTTTCTGTGTTCCTACTGATTTTAATCTCCCTTTTAAACCTTGCGTCTGTGTTCATCTGCGTAATTTGCGATTAAGATGAATTTTTGAGGCGTTCTCAACACCCCCTCCTTGAATAGGGTTCTGCCTGTGAGCGGCGGTGACAACTGCAAAAAAATAAATAAATAAATACAGTAAATAAAAGGTTCTTATAAGGAATTCCTTAAGCTAGCTGAAACCCCACAAGTATGGAATCTCCGACGGTGAACCACTTTATAGAATGCAGTTAATAAAATTAAATTAACCTTGGTCAAAAGAAAAAAAAAATCACAGAAGTGGAACTCCTTATCAGCAAACCCTGGCAACAGAACTGAATAGTGAGATGGTGGCTTTCAGCAATAGACCTACTGAAGAGAGAGATTTGGATTGTTAGACTTTGACAAGTTCATGGCCGAAATTTCATTGACATCTCATTCACCTTCAAAGGAATCAAGCCAAGGAACCTCATCGAAAAAATGAAGCAGACAGTCATCAAGGAGCAAAGATATTCAAATTTACAATCTTGTGAAAGAGGGATGAGGCTCAACGAAAACATTGAGATGCTGCCTACAGAAGGAATTCATTTTTCATGCGGTGCATTGAAATGACAAGATTCCATTATTATCATGCTTGCAAGCAAATAATTATCAGCACCTCCCTCGATCAGTCGACGAAGCGAGCAGTATTTTAGTGTAG
>JABUQX010084862.1:0-35000 GCA_015478945.1 Trachelipus rathkii | reverse complement strand
TTTAAACACCCATACATCCTTACCACAATACGCCAAGACCATTTGCTTCTGATTATCATCAATATTCGCTCCTTCCAGCAAGTGCACACATTTCATATCTACTAGATCCACCTTTCCCACTACCTTACATTTCTCCTCCACCAACTCATACCTACTTCACATTTACTCCCTGGAATTAGACCTCACCAGGTTTTCCTCTATGTAAAAGTACTCCACATAGGCGATTCGTATCTGTCTCTCCTTTGTTTTTGGCATACTCCATCTTATCTGTTTAACAATATTTCCACACCCTTCTTTCTTTCCAACGACTCCACTCCACCCTTACTACCATGTACTCGAAAAGCCTTTCTCCCTTAGACTCAACAAAGACCACACCAAGCCGGTTTCTCGTCGGTCCTCACCATAACACATTTCGATACCAGACTCAACGTGTTCCTTAACCATACTTAGTATTCCTCTGTATCCATTCACCAGTAAGACTATTGGACACCCCACACCTACCACCTCTCGTCCAACCACACGTCACCTTTTTATCACCATCACCGACTACTTCCTTCACCACTTACGACTATGTAGATAAACCAATAACCTACTACCGCACAACACCAGAGGCAGAAGATCAAATCGGCTCTGCTACCACTGAAAAAGTCGATACAGAGAATAGGGAACAAAAACTCACCCTTAAAAGAAGAAGAACCCCAGTATTCAAGGGAAAGTCAAACGATTTACAACTTGGAAAGACTGTTATTGACAGATGAAATAACTCAAAACTTGTTTGAAATAATTACCTATATGTAAAGCTATGGTATCTTAGATCTTAAGGATGCTTGAATCATTTGTTTATTGATTTTTAAATCATTAAGCCCAGTTCCCAGAAATTTCTGAGGGGAGGGCTTTTGTTTTGCAAACGTTTTTAATCCAAAAGCATATTCAATGTACATCCAAAAAACATCAACGTCAACTAAACCCTTACTACTTCTTAATCCATACCCTAATCCAGTTTCTATGTGACCTTATTGCCCTTGACACATTAGACTTTTTAGACAAAAATTAACCCATATATAATTCAATGCTTAATTACTAAAATACAGAAAAAAGAACAATTAGAAGACACATAAAAAAATTCACTAAAGGCACAACACTACAATAAAGCACTGCATCCTCTTCTTATTCCATAATAAACCCAGGCTAGCTTCACCACTTCTTCTTCTTCATCTTCCTCTCTTTCCTCTGCCAAGAAACATTCATCCTTTAAAGAAAATAAAACACAAAAAAAAACTCATCAATATATATACGGGAGATTGTTTTACTACTTTCAGAAGCTTGAGAGTTGGGAGATGAGATTCTTGAAGATAGGAGATAAGGTATGAAAGCAGTCACAAAGCAACCTCGGGAAAGAAATATTATTTTGTCAGGGTTATTTGAGCTGAGATTCTTAAAGAAAATACAGAAATGCTGATAACTCCTTACCATGTAAGCACAATGGGGTCATCTGAACATATTCTTACAGCTTGATTTAAATCATTTCTTCCTCTTTTTCACCTCTCTCTACCACATCATTCTCTTTAAATTCACTTGACCAACCTTCCATCACTCACAACTAGACTCTTCCTTCTTGTGTCAGCGCTCTTTTCCATTCCTGACCTTCTCCAGACGTTCTCCCATATGTCCTTCCCTTTTACCACCATCGTTCTCACCTTAAATATAAATTTATTCACATATTTGTTACTATCTCTTCATACTCTTTCCTCATTCTCAGTCTTAAACTTTCCACCTGCAGAACAATGATGTCTCCTACTACTCGTATTAGTGCCCAAAGAATATCCCACTGGCTTCCCAATTCCACACCCTGCTTCTGCATCACTTTCTTTTCACGTAATTCACCAACCTCTTCCTTCTCTACCAATTCCTCCTCTATTCATATCCACATTCCCCACCGGATACACCCTTTTCTCCGCACTATCACCCACCGAACACAACTTCTTCACCCCTTCGCTCTCTGTTACCCTGTACACATCACAATATTTCCACAAATGTTTTTCCGAATGACAAAAATCACACCTTTTTAGATTCCCGAATCTATCCCACCTCCTCCGATAACCCCCATCAGTCATACCAGATTCCATGTCTCTCACCTGTTACAGTTGCTACCTCATTTCTCTCCGCCACATACACCTTGTTTTTCTCACGTTCTACATTCCCCCTCACATCCTCCTTCCGCTGCTCTCGATTCTCACCACTCGAACATCTTTTTCTCCTTTCTATCATTCAAAGCATTCTTGGGGCACATAATACGCCAAAGGAATATTCTGTCTACAGATTAAACACTTCCTTACATTCACAAAAGCATATCTTGCATTCAGCTTTTTCCATCTTTCCATCCACTCTCACACCGTTTACTGGGCCCACCCCTTGGTTACTTTCCATTACCACACCCCGCTTTCCTCTACTACTTTCTCATTCCCCTCCCCCTTTACGCAACATTTAACCCTTCCAAACCTCCACTAAAACATGCTTCACCAAGGCATCCTCTTAAAAATTTTAAACTCCACACATCTCATACCACAATACGCCAAGACCATTTGCTTTCTTGATTTCATTAATATTCGCTCCTTCCGCAATTTGCACACATTTATATCACCCTAGATCCACTTCCCCACCTACCTTACATTTCTCCGGTCCCACCAACTCATACCCTGTTCACATTACTCCCTAATAGACTCACCAGTTTTCCTCTTTATGTAAAAATACTCACATAGGCGATCATATCTGTCTCTCTGTTTTTCCTTGGCATACTTCTCATCTAATCTTTTCACAATAACTTCCACACCCTCTTTCTTTCCCCACCCCTCCCATCCACATTCATTATCCACACACTCAGAAAGCCTTTCTCCCCTAAAACCTCAAACAAAAACCACCACCAGACCGGTTCTCAAAGTGGTCCTCTCACATAACCACGTCATACCAAAGACATCCAACTGTTCCTTCTCATTATTCATTTATATCCCTCTTTAGCCATACTTTTCACCAGTAAACTTTGGACACCCACACCTACCACCTCTCTCAACCACAACTACCTTCTTATCACCATCACCACCACTTCCTTCACCCTTAACCATGACGAACCAATAACCTACTACCGCACAACACCAGAGGCACCTTCGGAACTACGCTCTGCTACCACTGAAAAAGTGATAACAGAGAATAGTGAACAAAAACTCACCCTCAAAAGAAGAAGAATCCCAGTATTCCAAGGGAAAGTCAACAATTACAACTGAAAGACCTCTTTGAAGATGAAATAAACTTTTCTTGTTTGAAATAGTTACATATACGTAACTATGTTATTTAGAAATAAGGACAGCTTCCAATCACCCGGACGAGACTGAAAATTTTATTTCTAAAAATTTTTGCAAAGCAAGTTATCAGACGTTTTTAATCAAAAGCATTTTGATTAATTATATGTTTAACGTGCTTTATAGTATATTTTTTTGAAATTTATTAAACCCTTACTACTTCTTAATCCATACCCTAATCCAGTTCCTATGTGACCGTATTACCCTTGACACATTAGACTCTTTAGACAAAAATTATCCCATATATAATTCAATGCTTAATAGTTCATTACTGAAATACAGAAAAAAGAACAATTAGAAGACACATAAAAAATTCACTAAAGGCACAACACTACAATAAAGCACTGCATCCTCTTCTTATTCCATAATAAACCCAGGCTAGCTTCACCACTTCTTCTTCTTCATCTTCCTCTCCTTCTTCTGCCAAGAAACATTCAACCTTAAAGAAAAAAAAAACACAAAAAAAACATCATTGTTCATACTATATATATATATATATAGTAGTATTATATATATATATATATATATATAATATAATATATATACGTTTCTTAAATTATGTATATTATAGTATATATATATATATATATGTTATTATATATATATATATATATATACTATCTATATAATATATATATTTTCCTTCTTCTTCCCAAGTTACTGGGATAAGGTGCGTCCGTCAGCATCGAAAGAAAAGCAGCGTGGAAAGCAATATGACAAAAAGTTCGTAAATAAGCCCAGCTTTACTTCGGCGCATCGCCCTCTGTACCATTTAAATCTAGTGAGAGAAACTTACGTCGCAATTCAGAAAATCCCACTGTCCTTAGAGCTTCAAGGACCGACCGACGGATTTCTCACTTTATGGCAAATCGCCAAAGTGTAGGGTTCATCCCTCCTTTGGGCAAGGGGTGGGCTACAACCATAGACCCCCGTGATACAAACATCCCCGCACATTTTCACACTTATCATTCACACATATTCTTGTCGCCTCTGCCGAAACTCACTTTTCTCCTGCAAACATTCCTGTTACTGAATCTAAATCCTCTTTTTCATTCCGGTCTTCCCAAACGCCGGTATCTCAGGTTCCCACTCACTCACCAGTATTAACCATCCGCTTTAACCAAGCCGTACTATCATTCATTGCCTTTTCCACTATTGAACCAAACCAGTGCTCAATCCATACTTTCATTTTATTCTACTCGTTTACCCCTTTTTCACCTACCACGACAAACTCTCTGATATACGTTCATTCCTCATTTTATCCAATTCTTCTCACACCTAGCACACCCCTAGATTGTCCATCTGAAACACATTAAACTTTTAGAGATCATAACTTCTTATCCAGGACCGATGGTACTCATACTACTAATGTATAACCAATAACACAAGTAACAACATACCCTCATGGCTCAAAGACCCTTAGCACTCCAGACTTTAGTTCCCTTTTACATTCACGCAACGACATTCTAAATGTGTCTGTACAGGACCCCGACCACGGACGCTCACAAAGAAGCGGCCACAACTGGGCTGAAAATCAGCACCATGGGAGGGCCCTAATATATGACGTTTTCAAATGTCAATGGAAGATTTGAATGGGAATGAATATTCAGTCAGTCAAAATAAATAAAACTAAATAAAAATTATCCTGGCATTATTAATTAGTCCTAATTATTACAAAACAAAAGTTCAAATGTTATAAAAGAATATTCATTCTTGAAGATTTATCAAGATAAGAGTTACTGGTGAAGTGGGAAGATTCGATAAGATGAGAGATCTTTTTAGAAGTGTTTATGGACCGTTAAAGTTAGAAAAATGACAGCGAATAGGGTCCAGATGAGAAACAATCAATGAAATATGATGAATAGAATTGACGGGTTGTGGCTGTGATGGCAAAATTGCAAGGGTGAGGAGGGTCTCGGACTGTAGTGATATTAGTGTGGCCAATATATATATATATTATATATTATATATATATTATTTATATAATATTATATATATTATCATATATTATATATATATATATAATTATATATATATTAATATATATAATAATCGGAAGCCCTGGGTTATTGATGATACAAGTTGTTAAATTTTTTTTTCTCATTTCACGCAATATCATTTCTACTGGGTTACAGGAACCACTTTAAAATAAAGATCAAAATCTTATGTTGTTTTTCTCTAGTGAGCTAGCTTTCGTCTAATCTTCTTGAGACCTCATCAGGCAGAAGGATAGAAAATTTATGAAGCTTCGACATGTGAGGTTGGATCTATTTGGTTGTTCAATTTTTAATGGTGCTGCTGAAATATTTGGACGATTTCAAAAATTCATTTTGTATGAAGTCTATTTTTACTTCGCCTGGTTGTTTACTGTAGTTGTTGGAGTTGTATATACAGAATGATTCTAGTATTTTGCGATTAATATTATTATTGATATTCCTGATAGGTTTTATTGCATTGATGTTGATATAATGGTTGGATGTTCTTCTATGGTGAGTTTAATGCAGAGTTTGTGCAATCTTTTCTAAGTCCGTTGTATGTTGATATTTACGTCTGATTAAATGGAGCACGTGTTTTTGGTGACAACAAAAATAAAAAAAATAAATAAAATATGGTTTTATTTGCATATCTTGATCAACTATTGTGATAAGAGTTTATCAGATTTGGAAGAATTATATATTAAAGTATTTTCATTGAATGAAACCTATCATCTGATCAACGAACGACTACGCCCGCAATCTTATTATTGTTTTACATTTTTTCGTTAGCATTTTCCTTTAATTTTGTAAGCACGGGAAAGAGCAAGCTAACAGGAAATTACAAATTACTAACGTTTCGTTAGCATTTTACTATAAATTTGTGCTAAAATTTGACATAAACGAACGACTTTTTAGGCATTTCCTAAATTCGTTAGCAAAATTGCCAAAAAATCCGAAAACGCATAATATATATAATAGTATATATATATATATATATATATATATATATATATATATATATTTATATAATTATTATATATTATACTATATATATATATATATATAATATATATATATATATATAAATATATAATAAATATTATATATATATTATATATATCAGAGCTGAGCGTTACGCCACTCGAGTTGCGCCTAATGGCGCACTATCAAGATTCGTAGCGCATAGGACCAACAACTTTTTAAAAAGGCGACTAAGCAAAAAGGCGCATCAGCCAATTACTTTGCGGCCTATGACACAGGAACAAAGCATTTTCTTTTACGCTTAAAAGTTAGAACTTTAGAAAGCTTTGGCAAATCTTGTATCAATTTTAAAAAAACCTAGTGTAAAACTCTAATATTATATAATAATATATATATATAGTTATATAATATATATATATATATATAATAATATAACTAATATATATCTATATAATAATATAATATATAATATAATATTATATATAATAATCTATATATATACTATATATATATATTAGGGGGAATGCGTGCACCTAAGGGAAAAATTAAATAACAAACTTAAATTTAAAGAAAAAATTAAAACTTTAATATCGAAGATAATCTTAAATGAATTGAGAACAAATAGCAGGACAATAAAAAATAAACTAAATCAAAAAAAAAAATATTAACAGAGTTTTATTTGAATTAGTCTTGAGCGGTATACGCCGAACTAATGGAGGGCTAATAGCGTTACATGGTTTAGGGTAATGGCGCGCAGACAGTGTAAATTGGCTTAATGGGGAATATAGGATGGTTGCATAGCACCGTCCTGCCTTAATTGAACTGAAGGCGAAAGTATATTCCTTTGAGCTTTCTAATCGTTGTCCTTAAAGCTTACTTGCATTTCATTCTGCTGGCTGTCCACGAAGCCATCGTTTCCCTTTCTTTCTTGGCATTCCGGTTGATAGTGTGCATATATATAGTATATTATTTATTATAATTATATAATATATATATAACATAATATTATATATATATATATATTTTATATGATATATTATATATGAATATATATTAATATATATGACGATTTGTATAAGTAGTGATGACTCCGTTAAGTTTATATAGGTTAGCGATTAATATAGCGTTAAGTTGGTTAGGCTTAGGTCTAGTTTACCAAAGCGTACATTGTTGTATTTATCCCTAGGATTATTTGCACGATACTATTAATTATTGAATTTTGCTCACTGAGTCTATGACTTATCGATTAGCCATTAATATACGTATATATACTTAGTTAAATATGCTGCAATAAAGTATACTATTAACTAAAAGAGAAGATGATAGGATAATATACCATAGATAAAATAATAATCTATAATATATATTATTAATATTATATTATTATTTATTTTTATATAATATAATATATAATTATAAATACGCTATAATATATATTATTTGCTGGTAATTCCGCTCACCCAAACGCCATTACCCCCCTTCGACATGTTTGATATTTTTTGGCTTACTTTATGGCACACAAAGCATTTCAAAAAACTAAATATTTTGTGAATTAAATACTAAATGCATGTAGAGTGATTATTAAATAATAAATACAAAAAAATTCTAAAATAAAGAAACGTAAAC
Organism: Trachelipus rathkii; assembly: GCA_015478945.1. Classification (NCBI taxonomy): domain Eukaryota; kingdom Metazoa; phylum Arthropoda; class Malacostraca; order Isopoda; family Trachelipodidae; genus Trachelipus; species Trachelipus rathkii. The sequence goes on along the minus strand of JABUQX010084862.1, from coordinate 27,064 downwards.
GATTGTTTAAATTTTTAAGAAATAGTTCTTCCATAATTTTTTATATGAATAAACAGAAAAGTTGATTGAAAAATTTTTAATTTAAATTTGAACATCAATAATCAAATACTCTTTTTCTCCTGCGGTTCAAATCGGATTACTGGCGTACTTATTGATGCACACGATCGTGGCAACGCTGCATTACCCATAGTGTAATTCAACGCGTTTCAGCAAAATACTTAGGTGAGCGGATTGCCCTCTGAGGCGTCATTACCTACTTCCCGATTATATATATATAATATATATATATTATTTATATTACGTATTTATTTATATAATATATTTATATATATTACTATTATATATATATAATATATTAATATATATTTATATATACTATAATATATATATAATATATATATGTGGTAGAGGTCCCTCTCTGGTGTGAAAGTGGAAAGAACATCTATACAGAGCTGAACTCTACAGAGCTGAAATATCAGATGTTAAACTGCTCATGTCCGAACCACACCTTTATGTTTATCAAACCGTGGTTGTTTGTTCAGTGAACCTAAACACGACTATCCAAGCCGCGATTTATCACTTTTCAAAATCGCAACAGCATGTAGCTTCCTTCTTCAGAATTAGTGCAAAATAATAACAAAAATACCAACATTAAAATACCATTACAAGCAATTAAGTGTTAATAAATAATTAAACCCAAACAAGGTGAGTTTAGAAAAAGAGGCAGCCTATTAAAAAATAAAGTACATTTTTAGGTAAAGTAGAGCAAGTTAGCGAACCAAAATTTACTATTATCTACTAAGTTACCGCAATGACAGGCCTATGTAATGTTAAAATTCTCTCGATCCAAAATATTCGTCACGTCATTTAGAGGATACGGACTGTGGTCTTCTTTTCTATTTGGCAAGTTCCAATTTATGGACAACGACCCAAATTAATAGTTGTATCTTAAAATCTTTTTTAGAATCTGTATGCAAGTGCTACTTTTTTTTTGTCGTGTAGTGTGTACTAATTTTACAGTATTTTTAATCTATATTATAATATACAAATTACAATTGACATTTGACTTAAATTAATAGTTGATGAGTATATACTACATTATGGGAACGTTTTTGTTTCATTATAGGCTTCATGAATTTAATATTTCGATCTTCCAAGTTCAATTGCATGTCAAAAATCAATCATAGGAAGAGTTTATTTTCATTGAAATAAAATCAAATGGGAGTTATAGGTTAATTTTTTTTTGTTTAAAACCACAAATATATCAACTCTATTTTCTTATGTTTCATTTATTAAAAAAAACAACCTTTTGTATGCTATATAACTTAATATTATTAGAACTTCGATAAAGCAGTACTAGGCTTCACATTTTTACCTAGCCACCAGATTTCAGTTATGTTTTGATAATATAATAAGATGTAATTATTGAGTTATTATCTCATTTATAAGTACTATTCTTTGTTTTAATGGCCTAATTTTAGGATATTATTATATATACTATATATATATATTATTATATACTATATTAATATATATATATATAATACTACTCTAATATTATATAGTATAGACTATTTATAATATTCTATATAATATATATTAATACAATAATATATAATTATATATATTTATATCATATATATAGTAAGATATTAATATATTATATATTATTATAAAATAGCATATTGGTATAATATGACATCATTCCATAGCTCTGGTTATTTATACTATATTTCATGCAAAAAAGATGTGTTTAAAATATATTTAAAAAAAGAAAACATAACTTTAGGTGTAGGGATACTAGAGGAAAAGGAAATAGAAGAAATCAATGAATTAATATTAGGGCGGATGTAATGATTTAATAGTAGGGAGGTGGTGAAAATAACTTGAATAAAATTAAAAAAAAAACTTAAGCTATAAAAAAAAAAAGCGAAAAAAAAAAAAAAGAAAAAAATAGAAAAAAACAATAAAAAAATCAACATACGCCTTTACCAAACCCTGACGGATACCAAAGTAATATTAGGCAAAAAGTCTAATATCATTTGTTGTACGAAAAATAAAAAATAAACGATATCTTACCTTAAAATGTGGGGAAATGGATCAAAAATTTTGGTTTTTAGATGAGATCAAAAAATAAGTATTATATAATAGTAACGCTTAAGAGAAGGTCTTCAATGCCAATTTTTAAAAAAATCACAGCATAGATTCTAAAAAAATCATATACTAGAAGTATATAAAAAAACAAAAAGGGCAACATCTTTAGGAAAAAAGTTACAGCCTTTTCTAAGTTAGAAAAAAAAACCCTGGCTTTATCTGATACTGCAACTAATTACTGATCGTAACACCATTTTATCACACTTAAAAAGGCTTGGCTACATAAATTGCAAGACTCTATAGCAGCAGTATCATTACTAATAATACTGGTTTAAAAACCAGATAGCTTGAAAATTATTTTATTCTAAGTTATATTGATATATTAACGTACACAAGTGGCTACTCTCGAGTATTTTCTTGCAAATCAAAAAAAAATTGATTAACTTTTTTAATTTTCATCTATGCGAGAAAGAGGTTAGTGAGGCATATAGTAAATAAGCCACAGGAGATCCATTTTTTTTCGGGAAATTCTACAGTGCAACGGCGGTCCAATGTAAATGCAACGGCTGATGTAAAGTGTTCAAAAAAATTTCTAAGTTCAGAAAAAGTTAAGTTAAGTAAGTTTTTAAGAAAAATTCTTTTGTGGCAAGTCTTCTTGAATATGCAGAAGGCATTGCCACTAAGAATCTTCTTAAACAAAACTTAACTCAACTTAACTTTCTGAACTTAGAAATTTTTATTGAACTTAGAATTTTTTTTCAGAGAAAATATAGAACCGATCAAATTAGAACAATACCCATATTTCTTAGATGAAATGTTTGTATACAAAAGCGTTTTGCTGCTAGCAGCAGCTCACTGTAAAAAAAATTCCAGAACAGTAGCAATAAATTTCTTACCTAAAAAAATAAAGTAACTTGAAATAGTGCCATCATGTCAGTTATATCATGATCAGAAAAAAAAATTAACCTATTGATAAATATAAATTAAATTGTGATTTTTTTCTATTTTTTAGGTCTGTTTCAAAAAATTGTTTTCTCAAATAATGGTAGCATATAATTTTTTAATTATTTATCATATTACTAGTAAATTTGCAGACCACCCATATGGGGAAAATACAGTTTGTTTAAGATAATTTTTTGGGTATACTGAACATATTGGCTATTGCTCATGAGGGAAAAATTTCAAAATTTGGGTAATCAGTTCACGGGAAAAGTGTAATCCATATGAGATATTAATATTTTAGAAAACATAATTGATTATATATTCCCATCAAAAAAGGTTGATATGTCTTGTATATTAAAGAATCTTATAAAAATATAACCAATATTATAAAAATAAAAAAATTTACTCCAGTATAAAAAAATATAGTATGTTATTATATAGTCAAATAGTATATATATATAATATAATATTATTATCATATATATACTAATATATATACTTAATTACTATATTATATATATATAATATGTCGATATTAATATATTATATATTTATATAAAATTATTATTATTATATATCATATATAGTATATTATATATTATATATTACTATATACTTAATATAAATATATATATATAGCTATTATATATATAATTTAGAGTAAGAGAGATGAGAGATTATGGAACGATGAGCAATGAATGAGAGGAGAGGGAGAGAGACGACACGATAGACGAGAGAGAAGAGAGAGATGAAGAGGAGAGAGATGAAGAGAGAAGAGAGAGAGAAAGGAGAGAGTGATGGAATAAGCGAATAGAAGTGATGAAGAGAAGGAGAGAGAGACTGATAGGGTAAGGAGGAAGGAGCACCAATTAATTAAATAAGTAATAATCATGTTGTTTTCTTACAAGAGATCACGTAAAGAGCATAATTAAACAGAAATAAGGAAGTCCTGTATTACAATTGAGGACGCAAAAATCCTATATAATACATAATAATAAACAATAACAATAATAAATAAACTAGTAATAAATAAATAAAAAAATAATAATAATAAATAATATAAATAACAATAATTAATAATAAATAATGAATATCCCTCTTATTTCATATCATAAAGCTAGTTCTCCCCATCATAATTCTTCAATCTAACCTGCCTCAGTTATGCTAAATATATCTAGTTTCTTCATTTCATGGTATTACCTAATCAGCTCATCTATTTTTATTCTCAAGGCCTATGGAGCCATTTGTGCATCGTATATGAAAACATTTATAATCCTCGTAAATGCTGTTATATTACTATGCTCTATCCATATTATTCTAAAAACCTGTAACACACTAGTTTTATTTACTCTCCCCATATGCAGTATACCCATTCGCCTACTATTCTATCCAGATTCTTAGGCCCCCCCCCAACTTACCGTGATATAACTCCAGTAAAGGTCTAAAGCGATACTTGCCATTACCGCTAGCGATACTTAAGATTTTGTTAGGGTTCATTAGAAGTACCTGTAAGCTTTATATTTATTGCAGCATAGAAACGTCTGTATACAGTATATAGATGGGCTTTAATAATAATGTATATAATACTATATAGATATATATAATATATACTTACTATATATAATATATATAAATTATATACGTATACTATATATATACACCGTCAAATGGGGGAAAACCGGTAACTTTATAATATTCATATTAAAATCTATGAAATAGATTGATTAAAAATTTTAGAAAAATTAAACAAACATTTGGTAGCTTTTTAGAGGTTTTCTTTTAGTTTACCTTAGGGACTTTGAACTTTATTTTCATTTAAAATTGATTGTAAAAAAACTGATATTTATACTAAAAAAGTTTCCAAAATTTGCACATGGATTGTCCAGGATTAAGTGCAGTAAACTAAGAGTTGTACAAAAAAAAACGCAAAAGGATTTTTTCTGAAATTTCAACACCGCTTGTAGTTAAGACCAATATACCGTAAGTACTGCTATTAATACTTTTCAATAATTATATTTAGTTTCTTTGAAATTACTACTTTTGTAAAGTGGGGGAAAATGAAACGCCCTTGTTGGGGAAAATGAAACCCCCATTTTTTATGTACGGCGAAGAAACATAATTTTTTTTGTTAGTATGAGCCTAGAAAAAAATTTATTTTTACAATACATTTATGCACATAATTATTTATACTATGATACCCTCCCTCTTAAAAAAAAACATTTCCTCAACCACCTAATGAAGTACTGCCAGACATAAATGATTATACCCTAGTTGAATACAAAAGTCAGAATCCAAATATTCAACCCTTTCACCATGTTGGAAAAATTCTTGAAAAGCACTAAATATATTATATCTACATCATAAAACTTTTGAGAAAAAACTGAAAACTTCCCAAAAAAGGGACTGCAGGTTACTTTAAACTTTTCCAAGGAGCCAGCTGCAAAAGAGATAAGTCTTGATTATGAACTATACGTCAACTCATTCAGGAAAGTGGAAGGTAATGTGGGGACAAAGGATATAAGGAGACGGTGTTTATCTTTTTAAAAACTTCAAAAAAAGAATGGCATTAGTTTAATAGATCTGATATATATTAAATATATAAGTATATATTATATATCTAATTATAATATATACTGTATATGCTATATATACATATTAAAATATATAGATATATATATATGAATAATTATATATATATATATTATATAATTATAATATATATATATAGTATATAGTAATAATATATATATATAGTAATTATATATACTAACTATACTATATAAATATATATAAAATAATATATATATATATATATATTCATATATATAATATATATCTATATAAGATATATATATATATATATATCATTTTCCTATAAAATTTTGACGGTGTTTCAATTTCAGCATTTCAGTCATTTTTTTCACCTTTTTTTTATTTTTATTTCTAAATATGAATTTTTTTATTTTTTATTTATGATGAAAGGTATTCATGCATATAGTCTACAGTTTTCACCATTAGTAATGCTAATATAATGATATTATGAAATTCTGATTTTTTGCATACATTCAATTTTTGAAAAGCTAAAAAGTTTCATTATCTATTTAATTAAAGGTGTTAATATATAATTATAATATATATATATATTATATATTATATATAATAAGTTATTATACTATATTATATATTATATATATATTATATAGTAATATATATTATATTATAATACTTATAATATATATTATATATATTATATAATATTATAATAATATATCTACTATATATATATATACTATATATTAATATTATAAATATATATATTATATATATATATACTATCCATATTACCAAATATCGATCCATGTTACAGGGTGTCACACTTTCTGGAAATAGTCAGGGATATGTCGGTGAAAGTTCACGGCGAAAAAAAATGTCAGGGAAACGTTTTTAAGATATGCTGAAAGTCAGGCGAAATTCCAAAAAGTCAGTTGGAAATTTTTTAAATTTTCAAAACTATAAGATTAAATGTATCATGGACCAGTTGCATATTTTTATAATTATTTTTTCCTTACTGTATAATTGTGGAATAGAGATGTATGATAGTGAAGGAAATGTATGGTCGAGGTGATAATGACATGTCCATTAAAATCTTGCTTCTATCCTTTATTCTTTCTAATGTATAGTTCTTACTAATACCACCTATTCCTTCCTATTTTCGTTCGTACGAGGTTGGTTCCAAGTTCATCCTTTTGCATTGAAGGTTGATTGGTTCAGGATGTGTTTCTCAGACGTAATGAAACTTATCTGTTATAATCTTTTCTTCTTTAGGTGATATATACTTTTGAAATTAGGTGTTTTTTTTTTTTTTTTTTTTTTTTTTTGAGGTTTTGACGAAGTGATTTTGGATGTACGAAAGTACATTGGTATTTACTTGTTATTTATTAGTAATACTAATGACTGTCGCAAAACATAGAACTAAACTTTAATCGCAGTGGTGATTATTGTTAGGACGTCAAACTGAACCCACAGTTTTATGACAGGTGGTTGGGTAATGGACCTGATAGTTCCAAGGCAATACAGATAAAGTATTAGGTAAGTAAAGACCTTATTCCTATTTCTGCAGAGGACGCCAAGCCCGAAGTTTCTACATTCAAGAGATTGAAATCCTTTGTAATTTAATCAAAACTAGAAAGGACCAACATCATTGAAAATTACTAATTTGTTATATGTGTACTAATTAATACAAATATTAGTGAAAGTGTCTGCACTGAAAATTATGCCTTCCATCAACTTCTAATCATACTCAACGATTGTAAATGACCGAGTGTTCTATTAATAACCAACCCAAATCCAATTTATCAATCAGTTTCATCTTTTTGCTATCTAAAGATGATGTATACAGAGTCTGAAATTTACTATGGCATAAAGGTGGTGCGATGATAAAAGTCATTATAAACTCTGTTGTGCAGATATAGGGGAAACATTTAAATTAATGTTTCCATATAGTGCGGTATGCAAAACAATAATTTTTTTTTTAACTGGGGTCGATGAAATGTAATTTGTGATTAACCATGGACTTGCTCCCTAATTTTCTAGAAAGCAAAGTACAATACACTCTACTTTGCAGTGAAGCTCATTCCACCCTTGAATTAAAATTCAAAATATTTTAGGATGGTGATTGTCCTTTTCTAAGAGACTTGATTAGTTTATTTCTTCTATAGTACCTGGGAATCATGTTATGTGGAATTGGGGCAAATTATTAAATTAGGAACTGATTATTTCCCTGCATAGAAAAGCAACAGTGATAAGAGGGTTTTCTATAATTAAGGCAATTTTAGTGTGAGAACTTTCAAAGCCACCTCTTTACACCATCGCTGCCAAACCTCTCTACCAATCTTCGGAAATTTTCTCCACAAAGAATCCGAATTTATCGCATATAATAGGTAGTGTACCCTCTCATCATTCTTCCATCTGCGTACCACCATTTCTCTGCCAACCCCCACCCTATTTTTCATTTAACTCCCACCATATATTAATGTAAAATAACCAGAAGACATAACCGAACAACACTATGATCTCTACTCCGCTTATTAAACTAAACCAAGTCAATTGACACTCTATTAATTCTTTAGACTCACGCCTCAACTATCCGTATACATACTGGGTTTGATTTCCATTCAGAAGCTAACCAGCCAACACCATATTATCGATAACCCCTGTCTATAGAAGGCTTCCTATTTAACCCTATCATACGGCCGTTTGTGATTATGAACTTCGGTGGTGGGTGTTCAGGGCAACTTGTGAATAGTTTGAGAATTTTTTCAGTAGTCATTCTATTCCCTGTGAGCCATTGTTTGTGACCACAAATAGCATTTAACAAGTCTTTCACTTGTGTATTTTACTGTTTTTTAATGTTGTGTATTTTACTGTTTGTTGAATTCAATGTTAACCTTTTCTATTCTTCTGTTAATTTCTTCTTTGCATCTTATTCCATTCAGTAAAAATAGTTAAAAAATAAAAATGTTATGGCTTCATTTTGAAAGTATTTGGCAAACATGATTATCTTACAACGTGCTTAGGCTATGGCACGCCATGTTTAATTCAAGTATAATAATATATATATATATATATACTATTATATATATTATATTATATATATATATTATATATATATATAAATATTTATATATATTATATATATAATATATAGTATATATATGTTCTATATTCTATATATAAATAATATAAAATAGTATATTATTATATACTATTATTATTTATAATATTATATATTATATATATATATAACATATATTAATTAGATTGAGCTGATGTAAAGTGCTTCACTAGAATTCTACCAAACAACAGGACTGTGGATGTTATAATAATATCATTATGAAAACACACAGTAATGTCGTGAATTTTGTCATAATAAATAGATCATATGTATAATTTATTAGTTTTTCGATATGAATTATATGAAATAGTAAGGTTTACAGAGGCACTCTGGTGAATAGATATGATGAATTGTTTTCAGATAGACTTCATCTCGATTCCCATGTTGAAGCAATGTTTGTGACCACCGAAATGTAGCATTTAAACAAATCTTTTTCACTTGAGTATATGTGATTATTATTACTATTGTTGAATTTCCTCTCAAGTATGTGGTTAACCTTTTCTTCTTTGTTAATTTCCTCTTTGGCATGCTTCCATCTTTCAGTAACAGGTATAATAAAAGATAAATAACTATGCTAATGGCTTCATTGCTTGGACAAAGTCATTTGGCAAACAATGATTAAACCTATGCTTTATATAGAAGTTTTAAGAAAACTTTAATGTTCAATTAATAAATATTACTATCCACTTAGATTAATATAATATTAATTGCTATATATTATATATTCTTGTACATCTTATAATAGATTAATACTTTATAGTAAAACTTAGAACTAACTATATTTATATTATTATATATATCTATATTGATATTATTATAGTATATATTATATACTATATATATAATATAGTATATATATTTATAGCTTTGTTGTATATAATATAAGGACATAGTGTAGATATTTAAATATACATATAATATATATATTATAAATCAATCTTACTATAGTATATATAAAATTATCAGCTGAGACTGTGTAGTGCTTCATAAAAATATTCCAGACAAGACTGAGTCAATGAAAAGATATGGTTTAGTGTTTGTTTATTTTAATTTCTTTTAGAGTGCAATGCTCTATTTAAAATATTACATTTGACTGTCTTGCAAATAGTGTATGCTTCCCGGGACTAGCCAATTTGTTGATTTTTCAACCCCAGTTTGTCGGTGCTGGCTGTTGTGCAGCGTTGTGGCGTCTCCTTGGCTACACTAACGTCCAAAAAGGTTTCTTTTATGCAGTAGGAACAGAATAATATAGGAGGAGTAAGAGAATAAAGAGAGAATAGATGAAAGAATATTGAGATGGTTTGGTCATATGGAAAAGGATGGATGATAGATCGGTTGGTTAAAGTGGATGTATAGTGACGAGTGTGTGGGAATCTGACTGGATGGAAGACCGAAGTAAAAGTGAACGAGTCAGTAAAAGGAATGCCAGAGGAAGAGAAATGTGAGTTTGTGCAGATGAGCGAAGAAAGGTGTATCAATAGGAGAAAAGCGAATGCGCGGGGTTTTGTGAGGGGGGATACATGGCCTCTGTAGACCCACTGGCGCAAGGGAATGAACCTCTTAGAGACATTGTTCACAGAAGACGAATAAACCTAAGTGAGGGATCCGTCGATAAGCGAAGCTTCTATATAGGTGGATTTTCTGACTGCACGACGAGTTCACACTTAAAATGATGCAGATGGTATAGGAGACAGGGCTGGGTATATTCTTTTCCACTTTTGTCATGTTCTTCTGCTGCTTCTTTGTTGATGCACCATCACGCAACTCCTTACCCCGGTTCTTGGTGAGACAAAGGCGGAATGAAGAAATATATATATAATATATATAAATATGAAAATATTTATAATATACTACTATATATATATAATAAACTATATATAATATATATAAATTATAAAATACTTAACCTCACTAATTATTTATATAATACGTATTGTAGGTGACGTAAAAGATATTTGAGATAAAAAAATTATATATATTATACGTTGACCCCTGCCTTAAAATTATACTAAATTCCAAAATTTCTCATTATATATATATTTATCTCTTAAATATATATATATATATATTACTATATATATATATATTCTGTCCACAGACTAAATATTCTCAACAGATTCGCTTACTTATAGCATTATTTCCATTTCAGTGTACTCAGGCGACCTCTCTCGACACGAGATGACAGACCACCGGCACCAAAACGGGTTTGCATTCAGAAGTTGGCTCCACGAGCATATCATTCCGCCCAACAATGCAACTAACTTACGCAGAGATGGTTATCAGCCCCGACGCAAGAGATGGAGTGTGAGAATTATCTCGTAGCAGGCGAAATGGCCAGCGCACAGTTAGGGGCAAGGTAACGGGCACTCGACACCCCTTTAGTGCAGCCGCCTGTTTGGCTTCCCGCCATTCACGGCCGTACTCGTTGCCCAGGAACACCCACATTATTATAAAAGAACTCTGCTATAATAATAATAATATAATAATAATAATATAATTAGATAATAATAATAATAATAATAATAATAATAATAATAATAATAATAATAAACTTAATAATTAATAAGTATTCTTATGTCATATTATTCAAAAATTAGTCACAAACTCATCCATGGTTGTGGGGAAACTTTTTGAAAAATTTAATATCATTTTTAAATAACTTCAACTTCAAGCTATAATATATTCTAATGTTTACAAATTTCCGTAATGCAAAATTTTCTACTCTTGGTGAACAAAAAACAAAATTTATAATTGAGCTCTTTTAACTTATTTGCTAAGTAAGTTGTCTATATATAAGTGTGTGATGGCATACAAACTCATTAAAATTCTTTAACAAAACAATATTTTGCTTTCCAAACTAAGCTTTAAATCAAAATGAAAAAATTTATTATGAACAATAAGGTATATCCACTGATCAGCCCCAGGTAAAAATGCTCATACTGTTTGATTTGCAAAAACATATTTTCTCTAATTTCTTCATTTATTTAAAATAAAACAACTATAAAACGTTTGTGTAAATAGAATCAACAGACAATATAAAACTTATATACCATATGGGAAACATTTTTATAGATGTTCTTTTGTTTATGATTTTCATATAATTTTTTTCATTTACTATTAAATTAATATCTTTTACATACTTATTAATACTAATCTATTATAACTAGTTAGTTTTGAATCATAATAAAAAAAAAATGATAGTATTGATAAGTTGAGTTAAATATAATTTAAAAATATTATATATGATAAGTTATATATGATAAACTAGATTCATTATAATGTAGTTATTATTAATATATAATTAATTATATAAAGATATAATAATATTATAATATATTAATATTATATTAATATTATTATAATTATATATATTTAATTATATTAATATTTAAAATTATTATTGTTCATAGTAAGAATATAATGTATTATTATATTAATTATATATATTATATAAATTACTTTATAATTATCATATTAATGTATTATATTATATTGGTTAATTGACAAATATAATTTATATACATATCGCGTTATTTTTATCCCCAAGACTGGTTATTAGTTAAGATGCAGTTGCTAGTAAATATATAGCACACCCTCGGATACCAGCAAAAGAAAGGTATTAGGTAAAGGAAGAGTCTATGCAAACAAAATCCAGAGAAACGAACCCCCAAAACATCATAATAACTGACCACGTCCTATACCGTTAGTTAGACTCGCACAGTCGGATACCTCTATACCCCGTATCACCTTTTCACGGCAACTGACGCGACTGTCCTCTTTTTCGATGCCGCAGGTGAGGACGATAATATTACAGTTCCAAGAGTTCCGCATGCGCACAGGTGGTCCCAGCAACTCCAACCACCACCTTGCCCTCAGCCACAAAACTGAGCCCATTCACTCCTGTAGGCACTTTTCCTCTCTGCCTTCTGCCAATTAACACACATTTTCTCTCCTCCAGACATTCCCTTTACTGACTCACCAAAATCCACTTTTCTCTACGGTCTCCCAAGCCTCTCGGTCGGTTATGTGTACCAAACTTATTCCATCACCTAATAACATCCCTTTACAACGACACGATCTCACTCCATTCCTATAACCACATTAATGCCGCAAATTATCTCATCAGCATACCAGACGACCTTCATTCTCATGTATGTGCTGCAATTAAATATCCCAATTTTTTCACAACTCACACACAAATACAACTCGCGTATCATAAGACCTGACTGTGTGTGTCACGCCTCTACTCCTTCATTTATCAATACTTCTCACACCGCTAGCACGCCCACCACGTACACAGATTGATAACACTATCGTCTGAACAACAGATTGAACTTTAGTATTCAGGTGATATACCTCTTAATGCACATCACTTAATAGTCTCACCTTATCAATATACATAACATAGTCAATCTCAAAGTGTGCTTCCAGGTTCGCCATCAGTTAAAGACCCTCAGCGCATTATCGGAGATGACCTATGTAATGACTCTCACCCTTTTGCCCCGCTTACTACCATAACAATACCCTCGGTTTTATACTCGTACCACACAGTAGTTTTTTTCCTGACCTATTTTTAATATATCATACATTATTTCTTAGCTCTACCTCAACTTATTTTGTGCACTATATCATTCCATTCCTCATCTACCTCCTCTCTCTTATAAGTCACATTCTATATCATATTATAAGCTTCTGACTCTTCCTTAATGATAAATGTATTATAACTCGTATGTATGATTATCAGATATTCATTTGCTATGTGAGTTATCATCATAGTAGCGTTGCGGACTATCCATATTCTTCAATTCTTAAACAATTATACCTTTCGAATTAATTAATTATTTATTATATTATTATTATAATATATATTAATATATTTACAACTTTGGTTAAATGTATATTAATGTATAGATATATATACATAATAAAATATATAACCTTATAAATAATATTACATATATCACAACATCAAAACACACCACCACCACACACTTACTAATCGGTAATAGGCTATAATACTCAATCTACCTATAACACAACCATCACTAACACATCTATATATATACTATAAACAATAAATATAATACACTAATATATACATATATATACATAATACATCACACTAACATATACATATAACACTTATAATATCATACGTTCTATTCTTTCTTTGTTCACCTTTCTGACTTTGGATTTGAATTTCAGAATGATGAATTGAAATTAATGACAATTAAACAAGAGTCAAGTCTGTACACATACGATCATCTGAAAAGAAAAAGCAACAAGATACAGTAAGACATTTATAATGACCATACGTCGAAAAAGATCAAACAAGTACACCAGCCTTACCGCCCCCTCTTTACCATAAATTAGTGAGAGCTCGTCACAAGACAGAAAATCCACCACTTGACAAAATAGAGAAAGAGCAAAAACAAGGACAGCTGTACAGACGCACCCCTCAATATAGACTATGTAAATCAGTCAATTCTGTAAGGGTTCAGTCCCCTGGCCAGGTGTGGACACAAACACACACATGCACCCCATACCAAAACCCCGCCATTCTTCTCACCTCTGCCATTTATGCACCTTTATTCATGCCTCTGCCAAACTCAATTTCATCTTATTTCTATCTCTTACAAAGAACATCTCAGTTCACTCAGTACTCAATTTCCCACTTCCTCTTATCGGTCCTCCATCCAGCCGGTCGTTCCCAACACACTCTCTATCTTACTCAATTCCTGCGCTCTTAACCACATACCTGTGCTATCACTTCATCCTTTTCCAACATGACAAATACTCATATCACTCATACAATACTTTCCTTTTCTTAACTCTCTTTACCCCATTTCTTACAACCATCTACCAACTCCGTCTATATACGTTCAATTCGTGCAACTTTTAATCCTGATTGTTACATCCATAGCATGCTCCCTAGATTTTCCACGTGCTTGGAACACATTGAAATTAACATATTCATAGATGCTCATACTTCTCATAATATCCAGACCATAGATCTCACAACTACGATAACAATAACACAGATTGGTATCACAAATTTACATACCCTATGTAAAGATCTCTAGCGCTACTATCCAAAACAGCATTATATCCCCTATTGTACTAAACATTCAACCAACACAATTTTAATGTGCTCACTCTCCAGACCAAAAACTTAACCTGCTCATTACACAAGCTACTTATCTAACTACATCTACTGCATCATCCGGTTCCCTTCTCAGACTACCATTCCAATCATTGGATGACACTCAATAAGTTTATAAATAACTCAAGGACACTGTGCTCATACACACGCATCCCACTCAAACCATCTTACACATAACTAACTCTACACGCAACTTGAAGCGAGCTGTCCTCACTACAACATTCACAACACAAAACACACTCGTTATACAATTAACTCAATGCTATTACCGAGACTTTACTATACAACACCACCCCTTTAGTGACTCAACAAGTAACAACCACTGCGCTCTCCTAAATCCTCATTCTACCAAAATCTCAACCCCTCATCATTACATTTTTCGTTCAACCAAAGCAACTCAAATTCATCTCGCTCAAACAATTATAATTAGGGCTAGGCACCCTCCACCTCCTCCACTCTCTCCATCATTCTAACACCATTTAACCTGCGTCATCCTCCCAACACATCTCGTAATATCTCTTTCCAAATACCTCGCCATCCCAAATGACGATATACAGTAAATATGAGAATAAACTCACTAAAGCAGAATACTTAAAACCACAACACAACTGGTCATCCAACTTTATCCCCAATATTTCCATTTAATTTCACATCCTTTTGTTTTTCCTCTATTTCACCTCCCCATTTAACCTCAATCCACTAAACACGCAATGACCATACCTCTTTAAATATTTTATACCGGACAACACAGCTACCCTACATAATAGCATACATACCCCATTCTGAGTATTTAGAAACATAACAAAAGTTTTAAATTTGCACAAAAATAACATAAAAAATAAGTTCTTTGAATAAAATATCATAGTAAATTGTAAATAATTTACTATTTTAAAAACTCAGTAGAACTCATTATGTTATAAATACCACAAGTAAATCAACCATTCTCTATCAATTACCTCTTCCCCCACCCCTACCCACCACGACCTTTTGATCTAATGATTATTTGATTTCATTGTTGTTCAGTAATAGAAACATGAGTGTTCGGGATTAACACATAACACAAAAATAATGTTCTTTATATATCTAACATCGAATATATAAGGTATCATAACAAAGTTTTACATTAATAAAAGCTAAACATAAACATAACCTTGAACTAAGAAATATCAATGTACATACGAACAAACCTAACACAGCTTACGCACTAATTAACTGTTAACAATTAACAAAGTTCCACACGTAACACCAGTAAAGTAACTAACTTTACATTCAAAACGTAAACCTATTCATACTTTATCCAAGCATATCTCTAACATATTAACGTTAATTACATTGACACAGTAATATTTCAACAACAATTTATCATAACCCAGTCTAATCATTCAAGTAGACATCCACCTATATGCAAACTTACCAAAATTTTTTACATCAACTTCGTAACAAATCCCAACAAAATTCATCATAACCTCGTCTAAATATCATAATCCCCACACGAATAATTGCAATCATAAACAAAGTTTTAACCAAACATAACAAAAAATAACAAAAAAGGTTGATCCTGACATAAACACAAAAATAAGTTCTTATATACTAACCAACGATAAAATGCTAATATAACAAAGTTTTTACATTAATAAAAGCTAACCATAACATAACCTGAAACTAAGAAATAAATATACAACGACAAACCTTAACACACCATACGGGCGAAAATTAAACTACTAACATTAACAAATTTTCTGGCACTTAACAACAGTAAAGTACTAACACATCGTACAAAAAGCGGTAACCTATTCACACTCTTTCAAGCATATCTCTAACACATATCAATGCTAATTTTTACATTAACATCGCAATAGTTAACAAAAATTTAGCATAACCCAGACTAATCATCATACAGACAACGAATATATTGCTAACGTACCAAATATTTTACATTAACTTCGTAATATTAACAAAAATTCATCATAACCTCGTCTAAATCATAATTCCCCAACGAATAATTGCAATTCATAACAAAGTTTTACCAAACATAACATAAAAAATAACAAAATTATATCCTGACATAACATAAAATACAGTTCTTTTTGAAAAAATGTCACAGTAATGCGTAATAGTTTAATATATATATATAATATATATATATATATATATTATATATAATAAATATATACTAATATATATATATATATATTATATATAAATATATATATATATATATTATATATATATATATATATATATAATATATATATGTATGTTATGTAGTATGTATGTATGTTTGTATGTATGTATGTTGTATGTATGTATGTACGCATCTATTTAACCATGGATGTGTATAGTTACCCTGTGTGGTCATATATTTGGCATATATATATATATATATAATATATATATATATAATATATATATAATATATATATATAATAATATATTATATATATATATATATATATATATTATATAATATATATATACATTATATATATATATTAAGCAGTATGTGTGTGTGTGTGTGTGTGTGTGTGTGTTGGCTTTCCAAAAAATCAATAATCGTGTCAAGCAGGTGTTTCTTTGACACTTTTTCTCATTCTCTTCTTTTCTTCGTCTCTCTCTCTCTCCTCTCTCTCTCTCTCTATATATATATATACTATAATATATATAATATAATATTATAATATAGCTATATATTATATATATATGATATATTATATATATATAATATATATATATATATATATATATATATATATATATTATTTTCTATAATTAACCAAGGTGTCACTGTTTAAAACTTATTTTTTCCTGACATGTTTCAGAGGATTGGTCCTCTCTCTCTTTCATCTATATCTTATCTATCTATCTATCTATCTATTCTATCTATCTACTTATCTATCATCTATCTATCGTATCTATCTAAATCTACTCAGTCTTTTGCCATCAAATTGACCAGTACTATCTATCTATCTATCTAATCTATCTATATATATATTATATATACGTATATATAATATATATATAATATAATATATATATATATATATATATATATATTATAATATATATATATATATATATATATAGAGAGAGAGAGGAGAGAGAGAGGAGAGAGAGGGACGAAGAAAGACGAAGGGGAAAAAGTGTCAAAGAAACACCTGCTCTACACATATTATTGTTGGAGCACCACACACACACACAACAACACACACACATACCACTCACACACACACACACACACACATACTGCTTAAATATATATATATATTATATATATATATATATATATATTATATATATAACTATAATATTATATATATAATAGTTATATTATTATATAAATATATATAATATATATATTTATATAATATACTATATATATATATATTATATGCCCAAATATAGTGACCACACAGCAGGTAATCACTAGTACATCCATGAGTTAAAATAGATGCGTACACACATACATTACAGTACATAACATGCAAACATACATACATACATACATACATACATATAATATATTATAATATATATTATATATAATTATATATATATTATATATATATGATATATATATAATATATAATATAATTATACTATATATCTATATATATATAAATATATATATAATTATTAAACTTTTACGCCTTACTGTGATCTTTTATTCAAAGAACTTATTTTATGTTATGTCAGGGATAAAATTTTGTTATTTTTTATTGTTAATTATTATTAAAAACTTTGTTATGATTGCAATTATTCGTTGGGGATTATGATTTTTAGACGAGGGTCCTGGGTATGAATTTTTGTTAAATATTACGAAATTGATGTAAAAAAAATTATTGACTGTTTGCATATTCAGTTGTGTCTCTTTTAACTTTTTTTAGACTGGGTTATGATAAATTTTTGTTAAATATTGCGATGTTAATGTAAAATTAGCATAGATATGCTAGAGATATTGAAAAAGTGTGAACTAGGTTACGCTTTTGGCACGATGTGTTAGGTTACTGACTAGTTATATGTTAAGTGCACAGAAATTTGTTAATGTTAGTAGTTTATTCAGCCGTAAGGTGTTTGTAAGGTTTGTCGTTTGTACATTATATTCTAGTTGTTCAGGTTATGTTATGTTAGCTTTATTAATGTAAAAGACGTTGTTACGTAACCATATATTCGATGGTTAGTATATAAAGAACTTATTTTTTGCGCTGTTTATTTAATTTTAAATTAATTTTGTTATTTTATTGTTATTGTTATTAAACTTTGTTATGATTGCAATTATTCGTTGGGGATTATGATATTTAGACGAAGGTATGATGAATTTTTGTTAAATATTTGTTACGAAGTTGATGTAAAAAATTTTGGTTACGTTAGCAAATATTCGTTGTCAGTATGATGATTAGACAGGGTTACGCTAAAATTTTTGTTAAATATTTCCCATTTGTTAATGTAAAATTAACATAGATAAATGCTAGAGATATGCTTCGCTAACAAAAGTAGTGTAAATTCGATCTTTTCTTATGGTCAAGGAGGTTTGAGACAAGTTTCCTGTGTTAAGTACAGAATTTTATTGATACCTGCATTAGTAGTTTTCATTCGCCCGCAATATGGTTATGCTGTATAGGTTGTCGTATGTACATATATTCTTAGTTCAGGTTATTTTATGGTTAGCTTTATTAATGTAAAAAACTTTGTTATGATACCATTATATTCGATGGTTAGTATATAAAGAACTTATTTTTTGTTTATGTCAGGATAAAAATTTTGTTTATTTTTTTCATGTTATGTTTGGTTTAAAACTTTGTTTATGATTTGCAATTATTCGTTAGGGATTATGATATTCAGTTTGTGGTTTCTGGAGAATATATTTTGGTTAAATATTTTCATAGTATCAGTTAGTAAGAAAAGTTTTTTTTTCCTAAAAAATAAATAGAATGTATGATGACTTAGACTGGGTTATTGCTAAATTTTTGTTTTAATTATGCGATGTTAGAGTAGTAAAAATATATAAACATAGATTATTGCTAGAGATATGCTGAAAAAGAGATAAAAGTGAATAGGTTACGCTTTGTACGATGTGTTAGGTACTTTTCTGTTGCTAAGTGCAGAGAATTTTTTAATGTTAAGTAGTTTATTCAAGTGTATGAAGTGTTAGGTTTGTCGTGTACATTATCATTATAGTTCAGGTTATGTTATGTCAGCTTTATATCAATGTAAAAAACTTTGTTTATGATAGTTAGGTCAGTATAAATTAGTATAAATTTAAATAGAAACATTATTTTGTGTTTATGGTCAGGATAAAATATTGGAATATTGATAAATGTATCTATGTTTACATGAAAACTTTGTTAGGATTGTAATGATTTAGTCTTTTGCCATTCTGATATTTAGACGAGTTTTTTTATGATGAATTTTTGTTTAAATATTACGAAGTGATATATAGAAAAATTTGGTACGGTTAAAGCAATATATTCGAATTGTCTGTATGATGGATTAGACTGCGGTTATGATAAAATTGTGTTAAAATGTCTTACTGTCAATGTAAAAATTAACGTTAATATGTTAGAAGCATATGCTTGGAAAAAGTATGAATAGGTTACGCTTGTATGTAAAGTTTTAGTTACCTTACTGGTGGGTTTAAGTGACTGGGGAGACTTGCTTAATGTTAACAGTTTATCTAGTGCGTAAGCTGTTGTGGATATAGGATTTGTCGTTTGTAGCATTATATTCTTAGTTTCAGGTTATGTATATGATTAGCTTTATTAATGTAAAAACATTTGATATATATATATATATACATTTCTTGTCGTTAGAATATATAAAGAAAAGTAAATATCTACGTAATTGGTAAAAATTAGCTTGTAATAACATGAATCAATAGAACATTTGATCAACAGGCGTAGTCGGGAGGGGTGGGGAAGCGGTTGATGGTTTTGATTTTATCTGATTTATATGATTTACTGCTATAAATCAGTAAACTATTACACTTACCTATGATATTTTATTCAAAGGAGAACTTATTTTTATGTTTTGGTTTAAACTTTGTTATGTTTTCACAGTTATTCGTTGGTCTGGTATGATTAATTTAGACAAGGTTTTATTGATATATAAATTAGCTTAATAAAATGATTACAGATTATTTCTTACGAAAATGCACCAAAAATTGTGCCAGAGAGATGCTTTTGGGGATATAAAAGTGTGTGAATAGGTTTACGTTTTGTATGTAAAGTTAGTACTTGGCTACTGCGTGTTAAGTGTGTATACTTTGTTGAATCGTTAACAGTTTATTATGCGTAAGCTGTGTTAGGTTTGTCGCTGTACATTATTTTCTTAGTTCATATGATGCTATGTTAGCTTATTAATTCGAAAACATTTGAGTGTGTTTTTAAGTGTGGCACTATTATTGACGTTAGTTATATTAAAGAACCGTTTCTTGTGCTTTATTTATCCGAAATGATTCTGGAAATGCTACGTAATTCGATAGTGTTAATGTAAAATTAACAATTGATTATGTTAGAGATATGTATGAAAAAAGTGTGAAACTTAGGTTACGTTTTGACGCTTGTGTTAGGTACTTACGTGTGATCAGTAAGGTTCAGTTACGCTATGATGCCTGGTTAATGTATAAAGTAAAGTGTCTATAATTATTATGTGGTGTGTATGTGTGTTGTGTGTGTTCTTTGTTTTGTGTGTGTGTGTGTGTGTGTGTGTGTGTTTTTGTGTGTGAATCAGTTTGTGTGTGTGTGGTGTGTGTGTGTGTGTGTGTTGTGTGTGTGTGTTGTGGGGGTGTTGCTCTTTCTTTTTTATTTTCATATTACATGCATAGTTTTGATATAATAATAATAATAAGAATAATGAATAATTAATAATAATAATAATAATAATAATAATTAATATAATAAATAATAATAATAATAATAATAATAATAATAATAATTTTGCATAATATTAATAAATAATAATTAATAATAATAATAATAATAAAACAAAACAATAATAATAATAATAATAAAATCTACTGCTAAAAATAAAAACATATGTTAAGTAAGTACAAAGGGTAATAAAATCTCGTCACCCTTCTCATGTTTTTTCAAAAGATATTAAGATTAATTGAGTTCATTCCTCGAATATCATTTGGCTGTCCGTAATGGCTTAAACAAAGTACAGTTCTCTGACCCTCTCGGTTTATCCTTTTTAGCGTACTAAAATTTCGCGTAATGTTTAGGTGTCGAAGGTAGAGAAGCAATTTACCCAACCAGTGTTCTAGTTGTGGACTTGCAGGCAAAGTGATCGCACGCGTTATTTGGTGTCTGTGAGATCAATGTTGGAATTAATAATAAAATATAATAATAATAATCAATAATAATTAATAATAATATATAATAATAATAATAATTAATAATAATAATAATGAAATAATAATTAATATACATAATAATAATAATAATAAAATATTTTTGTAAAATGTTGTGTGTATGGTAAAGATTGAGATTGCTATGCTGCCTTCTGCTGCTGGTAATTTGAAACTTCTAATTTTAGTTACCCTGTTAATGAATGCTGTATGTCAGTTTAGGTTAGAGAGATATATTTTTGTTTTAGTTTTCAAATTTTATAATGTTAATGTAAAAATTAACATTAATATTTTAGAGATATGTTTTGAAAAAGTCTTGTATACTTTCAATTAATATGAACTTTTTAATTGTATTTAAATACAACAGCAAAACAACAACAACAACAACAATAACCTACCACCAAACAAACAACATTTCAACAACAACGAACAACATCAAACAACTGCAACAAATGCAAACAACAAAACCGCGACATTTCAACAACAAACAGCTACAGCAAAAGAATTTATTTTTGTTATGTCTATACAAAAAAAGTAAAAAATATTACTTGAATCATTAGATCAATAGCATCAAATAGATCAATAAGAATTCAAATAGATCATATAGATCATGGGAAGGGTAGGAGGGTGGGGTGGGTGGTTTGATTAACTGATTTACTGATTTACTGATTTAGGGTATTGATCTAAAAATGCAAATTTTTTTTAAGTTATAAACATAAAAAGAATAAATTTTTTAAGTTAAAAACAAAAAGTTTTAAAGAAAAGGAAAACAAAAATAAATAAAAAGTTTTTGTGTTATGTTTAAACCAAAAAATATTCACTTGAATCATTAGATCAATAGATCAAAGATCAATAGATCATGGAGTGGTGGGAAGGGGAGTGGTAGGTTTGATTAACTGATTTACTGATTTACTGATTTAGGGTATGTAAAAACGTAAATTGTAAGTTATAAACATGAAAAGAATAATATTTTATAAAAACAAAACAAAGTTTTGGAATGGAAAACAAACAAAAATAAATAAAAGTTTTGTGTTATTTTGCGTTTTATACAAAAATATGACTTTAATCAATAAATATCAATAGATTCAATAGATCAATAGATCAATAGATCAACAGATGGGAGAAGAAGGGTTGTGAGGGTTTGAACGGGTGGTTTTGATTAACTGATTTACGCTCTCTCTTAGGGTGTGTAAAATATGAAAATTCTTTTAAAGATTTTGAGCAATAAAAGAATAAATTTTTATTAAAAAAACAAAAAAACTTTGGAAAATAAAGAAACACACAAATAAATAAAATTTGAAAATAGATTAGGTCTTTAAAAAGAATAAAAAATTAAATAAAAAAAAATATAGAATAAAATAAAAAAAATTAACACAAACACGTATAAAATGTAAAAAATAAAAATTATCATAAAAAAAATAAACTTTGAAAACAATTTGCCCTGAAAGAGAAAAGTATATAAGAAAATAAATTTTTAAAAATTACATTAAAAAAATTAAACCTAAAGCTTCATCTCCACATTGAAAATTATATCTTATAAAAAAAATTAAAAGATAGTAAAAATAAATTGCAATAAAAATTATTATCAAATATACATCAACGAGAAATATTCCAAATTACATATTGTCGAATAATAAGATACTTGTAAAAAAAAAAAAATTTAGTAACACTATAAGTATAAATGTAAAATAAAACTTGTAAAAAGTATAAAGTAGAAAAATAAATTGTATAAATCCAACAAACAAACCCAAAAATTAAAATTGTATATTAGTAACGGTTTATAAAAAGAAAATATGAGATTTGAAAATAAAATAGTCAGTCTTCAACATTTAGAAAACGGTTTTATTTTTGCAAGATGCAATGCAATTAAAGGAAAGAACATGTTAGAACAGATTAATAAGTTATGTGAACAGTAATGATATTGTATTAAACGAATGCTTACTAACTCGGCACCGCACGACTCAGCACCTCGACGTTTACACCCATAGGTACCAACTCTGTTCTCACTTCTCAGACTACTTCTTCATCCTTCCTTCTTCCTCCTTCTTCCTTCTTCCTATTTCTTCCTCTGTTTGCACTCCAATGCATTTTTTTTTTCAAGTCGGAGACCGCCCTCCGTTGGGGGTTATCAGGACACCCTTTTACGGACTAATTATAAACCGTCATTTCGGAAGCATCTAACCAAACCTTAATGAACATATATTTTGATATTAAATTAATGGGAGACTAAACGTGTTTACTAACTCAGGCCCGCACCGGCTCCAGCACCAGTGCCGATAGCAACACTCCGACTCATCTGGGACTCAGACTCCTAAATCTCCCAACTATCTATTCCTTCCTCTGGAATCTCCTATCTTCCTTTCCTTCTCACTCTGTTTTGCATTCCATTGCATTTTGCATTTCTGTTTTCAGGAGGGGACCCCTTCCGGTGGGGAATCCCTGAAACTCCGAAGCCAAATTCCGCACTCACACTCCGTCTCCAACTCCGAATCCTCTATCCAGCCTCCAAAATTTCAGCCTTCTACGATCAAATTAATTTTTTTTTTACGTACCCCTACGCCCCCCCCCTTTAAGGGGGGGGACGCTGGGGTACGTAATCCTGTGAGCGGGTGCGGTGTGGGCCATATACGGATGGTAAATAATATATAAATATATTATATATTATATTGTATTTACTTTTATTTCTATTTTTTTAGGTATTATTAAATTAATGAATTTCAATTCATTTATTTAAATTAATTAAATATTATAGTTATTAACATTATTTAATATAATTATTTATTTGTATATTGTTTCGAAAAAAGCTTACGCTTTTTTTCGATCGATCGAAGGGGGGTCAAGGAACGACCCCTATTTAACCGTGGGAATTCTTGTTTCAATATTTTCCCACGGGCCGTTGAAACCCTTGCTCTCTACTACTTTATTATATAATAATATATATTATATAATATTTATATATATATATATATATATATATATAATATAGTTATATATAATATATATTATATAATATATTAAGTTATATATATAATATAGTAATATATATATTATATATATATATATATATATATATATATAATATATATACTATATATATATATATAATTATATTATATACAATAGTCACAATCTTTACCGGCAGTGTTGTGTGTGTTGTGTGTGTGTGTAGATGTTACTGAAATATCACATTTAATAATATTTAAATTAATGTTTTATCAAAAACTTTATAAAATGTTTGTTTTAATAAATGCCAACATAGTCCAATATTGGATAAATCGTCATAGGATTTAAAAATAGAAATTGATTGCTTTCACTGAACATATTGAAATTTCTTATTCTATCAAATTATATATACAAGATATGTTGTGAAAAAAAAAAATATTGGTTGTGTCTGTTTGTGTGTGTGTGTGTGTTGTGTGTTGGTTTTGTGTATGTGATGTGTGCCTATGTGTGCTGCGTGGAAAGGCTGTGTTAGTTTTGTGAACTGATTTTATTTTTAAAATTCATTTTTCAGATACAACTATGAGGAAACAATTCAATTAAAAAAAATGAAATTGTTTAAACAACCTTTATGAATTTTTTAATTTTGCTAGAAACATTTATTAATTATCGTTAAAATAATAGGATTATTATAATATATATATAATATAATATATAATTTATATATATATATAATAAATCGTATATATACTCTACTATCCATTATATAAAGAGATATAATTATTATATTATATATATATATATATATACATATATACTTAATTACTATCTCATATCTAATAAAAATATATATATCATTATAATTATACCCTTATATATATATATATCAATATTACATATCATATAATATAAATATATATATATACTCACATATAACTATATATATATACTACTACTATATTATATTATATAATATACCTACCACCTAATATAATAATTTTACTATCATATATATATATTATATTAATATATATTAAATATAGTATATAATATTCTACTACTATATATAACTATCATATATATATATATATACGGTCATCACTCACCTCCATAAAATTGACATTAAAAATAAATCTTCTATAATTCATTTCAAAATAAATGCTAAATGTTAAGAATAATTTAACAAATGAAATTCGAAAATTAATTATTAGTATATTTCCTATGTTAAAAAATATCTTTTATAGTGTAACTACTGTGCAAAAGGTGTATCGAGCTGTATTATAACTACTGTGAAAAGTGTACTCTACTGTACTTTATTGTAAACTAAATGTGGAGATTAGATAAATACAATAGAAATCCAAGTTAGAAGAGAGAATAATAATAAGATAGAAGAAGAAATAATAATCGATCTGAAAGAAGTAGGCAATACTATTAATAGTGTACTGTACTGTACTGAAACTACTGTGAAAAATGTACTGTACTGTACTATGCTGCACATCATATTACCAATCTTCAAAGTTACTGAGTTTGTTGCCAACCCGGATGAGGTAATACATTTTTTTTCCTTTTTAATTCTATCTTGTTCAAATTTGTATTAAGAATTGTTACGTTCATGTTATTGTTGAAACCACCTTGGATGGTATGATTCGGGAGAGATAACTCTGCAACGCCTACGGCAGAATCCCATTGAAGATTACACTTGGGATGTTCATGTCACCACTTCACCAGTGATTTATTAATATATAATATATTATATATATATTTATTATATTATTATACTAACTATTATTATATATATAAATAAACTCATAATCTATACTATATTATATATATATATATATATATAGATATATATAATAATATTATATATAATACTATACATATATGAGTCATATATAATAATATA